>BQNB010109201.1:0-13564 GCA_026074375.1 Tanacetum coccineum | reverse complement strand
ATGCAATCTATGAACACAAGAACAGCCAGGAAGGACCATCGGACTACTAGATTAGATACTAGTTATAGCTTTTGTTAGAACCTAGCCACGGGATGTGTGGTATAAATAACAACACTTGTCAAATTTTGACTATGTACAATACAAAGGCAAGTTGTTCATGATATAATATAATGGTGATCCTGTTATACCTTGTTGTTTCATATTGCCGATTTATATCCAACCCTGGAGATAACGATACACGAGAAATTTTAATAATATGCATCATTATCTCCGTCGTCATCATTATGAATCATACTGTGACTTCTAATAAATCAGATGCTTGTTAGAATCCATATCAAATAAGTATCTATGATTTCAATATCACTATTGTTAAAAATGCTTAAAGTTCAAAAATAAGCATTGCATTTTAAGACTTGTGATATCATTCTTATTACGTGTTGTCTTATGTTGATAGAATGCCTCCTAAAAGGACATCAACATCTGAAGCACCAGCCATGACTCAAGCTGCCATCAGGAAACTAGTTGCTGACAGTGTTACCGCAGCTCTGGAAGCACAAGCTGCAACAATGGCAAATGCTGACAATACCAATAGGAACACCAGAGAAAGAGAAGCTCCTGTAGCAAGAAAGTGTAGCTACAAAGAGTTCATGAGCTGCCAACCTATCAACTTCAAAGGTTCAGAAGGAGCTGTTGGACTTATCCGCTGGTTTGAGCGAACTGAATCAGTGTTTTCCCGTAGCAACTGTACCAAAGACTGCAAGGTGAAGTTTGCTACTGGTACTTTAACTGAAGAAGCTCTATCCTGGTGGAATTCTTTTGCCCAACAGTATTGGATAGGAAGAAAGCTTATAAGTTTACTGTGTTTGAATTCCAAGAATCTTTTGTTAAAGAAGAATATCCCCGGAACTAAGGTCCAGAAGAATAGAAGACGAATTTACCATCTGACTGTTAAGGGGAATGATCTCAAGAGCATATGTGAGAAGAATCCAGGAATTCGCAACCTTTGTGTCCACTATGGGCCAGATCTGAAAAAATGATGGACGTTTCATCGGGGGATTTGCTCGAGTATTTGAAGGGAATGTTACCGCCTCTAACCTAAACACTAAAGGAAGCCATTAACATAGCCTAGAGGCTAATGGATCAGGTAACAAAGCACACTCCGGTGCAAGTATCAAGTGATCACAAACGAAAGTTTGACGACAGAAGAACTTTCAACAACAACAACTACCATAACACTAACACCAACAACCGCTACAATAATCACCAACCACAACAGAATAGAAGACAGGAAACCTTCAAGGCTTATGCTGCTACTCCAACTGAAAACAATTGGTATACTGGAAATTGTCCCTTGTGTAATAAATACACTCTACATCACATAGGACCTTGCACTATCAAGTGTAATACTTGCAACAAGGTGGGCCATCTGACCAAGAACTATAGAAACAAAGGGCCAACCACTGGAAGTAATCTGCTACCAGTGACAATTACTTGTCATGCCTGTGGAGAAAAAGGGCATTATGCAAATCAGTGCCGAAAGACCACCAACAACAATGCCCAGGGAAAAGCCTACATGCTGAGGGATAGGAATGCTCACCAAGACCCGAACGTAGTCACGCGAGTCCGTTAACTTGAGTTATGCAAGTTATATTGCATATTGAGTTATTGGCAAAGTAATATAATGTAATAAAGCGAAAAATTTACCTGAAAAAGGTGAGTTCATATATGACTGATAGATTGTACATCATCTAACTTAATAGATGGATATTTACATTTATGAAAATTGTGGGTTGTTATACACCCTGACCTTGTTAAATCAACCTTTTGAAATTGATCTTATGCCGATCAAACTCAGTAGTTTTGACGTCATCATTGGTATGGATTGGTTATCCAAGTATCATGCTAGAATTATCTGTGATGAGAAAGTCATCCACATCCCCATCAATGGTGAAACTTTGATCATCCAAGGTGACCGAAGTAAACCTAACTAAATCTCATATCCTGTATAAAAACTAAAAGGTATATATCCCGAGGATGTCAAGTTTTCATAGCCCAAGTAATGGAGAATAAGTCAGACGAGAAACGACTAGAAGATATACCAGTAGTCAAAGAATTTCTAGAAGTTTTTCCTGAAGATCTACCTGGCCTTCTTACCGTTCGCCAAGTAGAATTCCAAATCGATCTAATTCCAGGAGCGGCACCTGTAGCCCGAGCACCTTATAAATTAGCTCTTTCAGAAATGCAAGAACCATCTAACCAACTTCAAGAGTTAGCAGACCAAGGTTTTATTCGACTAAGCACTTCACCCTGGGGAGCTCCTGTCTTATTTGTTAAAAAAAAGATGGATCTTTCAGGATGTGTATTGATTACCGGGAGTTGAATAAACTTACCGTAAAGAATCGTTACCCATTACCCAGGATTGATGACTTATTTGACCAACATCAAGGTTCGAGTGTCTACTCGAAGATTGACTTAAGATCAGGCTATCATCAACTGCGAGTCAGGGGTGAAGATATTTCCAAAACCTCTTTCAAAACGAGGTACGGATACTATGAATTTCAAGTGATGCCATTTGGTTTAACTAACGCGCCTGCTGTATTCATGGATCTCATGAATCGTATGTGTAAATCATACTTGGATAAATTTATGATAGTGTTCATCGATGATATTCTCATCTACTCTCGTAACAAAGAAGAGCACGCAAATCATCTGAGAATAATCTTGGAATTACTCAAAAAGGAGAAATTATATGCCAAGTTATCCAAATGTGATTTCTGGATTAGTATCGTGCAATTTCTTGGGCACTTAATTGATAGTCAAGGCCTTCATGTTGATCCCGCTAAGATTGAAGCAGTTAAGAATTGGACATATCCTACTACACCCATAGAAATACGTCAATTCTTAGGACTTTTTGGATATTATCAGAGATTTATCAAAGATTTCTCAAAGATTGCAAAGTCTTTGACTGAATTAACCTAGAAAAACAAGAAGTATATCTAGGGAAAAGACCAAGAGTCAGCCTTCCAAATGCTAAAACAGAAGCTTTGTGAAGCTTTAATCTTAGCATTACCAGAAGGAAATGACAATTTTGTTGTTTACTATGATGCATCCCATCAAGGCCTGGAAGCAGTGTTAATGCAAAGAGAGAAGATTATTGCATTTGCATCCCGACAACTTAAGCCTAATGAAGAAAACTATACCACTCATGATCTCGAATTTGGAGCAGTAGTGTTCGCTCTTAAAATTTGGAGACACTGTCTATATGGAACCAAATGTACTATGTTCACTGATCATAAAAGTCTTTAGCATATCCTTGATCAGAAAGAATTAAACATGAGATAACGCCGTTGGTTAGAATTGCTTACATATTACAATTATGAACTTGACTACCATCCTGGAAAGACAAATGTTGTAGCAAATGCCTTAAGCTGGAAGGAATGAATCAAACCACACCAAGTTAGATCATTAGTTATGACCATTCATCTAAAATTACCATCACAAATTCTTAAAGCTTAAACTAAAGCACTTAAAGAAGAAAACCTCAAAGCTGAGAACTTACGAGGGATGGACAAAGCATTTGAAACACGTCCATTGTGTTGATCTTTTTAGCATGTTTGTCTCAGGTAATTGAGCAACTCATGGCACGGAGTGGCATGAACTTGAAGATGGCTAAACTGTTATCATTCAAACTTTATGTTTCTAGATGTTAGGACCTCTCTTTTTGTAAAACTCTAATGAATAAATTAATGATAACTAAAGTTTCCAAAAACATCTCTTTATGATTCGTTTTTTATGATTATGACTGTTGTACTATGAAGTAATACCCAAGATTAGCTTCCGCTGCTATATTTGTCAAAATAGGGGTGTTATACATCAACACTAGGAACTTTCCTAAAACTAAGAGAAAATTCATTACTACAAGTATTCAAGCCTAAATCCTTTAGTTTTGTTTTGTTCAAAGGTTTTATCTCAATTGGGGTTCCTATGGTTGCTTTTACTTCTTCCGAGTTAGTCACGGTCGGTGTGCATACATCAAATGATGGTAGGATTTGTAGGGTACTTTGTGGGCTTGTATTTCCTACCTCATTATTCATCACACCTAGACTACGTGTATGCTCATCACGTGTATTGGTAGATTCTAATGATGACATGCACCTAGGTATCTCAACCCTAACTCTCTCATTGCCAACTAACTGAGCCTTCAAATTTGCTATTGATTGATCAGAAATAATGTTTGTTAGGTTTTCCCTCTGGGCACAATCCTCAATGGTTTCCCATGCTTCTTTAGTACTTAATTCCATAAGGATTCCACCTGCTGCATAGTCAATGTCTATTTGGGTATAGTTGTCGATATGATTGAAAAAGATTTGAATTGGGGCCATAAACTGAGGCCACGATAAGGGACTTTTATGATTAAGTCTTTTTAACGAGTTTACGAATCATAAAGAGATTCATCTTGATGTTGTTGGAACATCAAGATATATTTTTGGAAAAAAAAGGGTGTATTTCATGGCGGGTATTAAAAGGGTGTTTTTGGTGGTCTTTCAATCACCATAATAGTAAATGAAAAAGTTACGAACAAAAGGCACAAAGTAAAGATAGCCTACGAAAAAGCTAACTAAAAAGAAAAAAAATCTAACTTGATAGGAATCTAGTGAGTAGACCTAAGCTAAATAGAATCCAAAACCTATATTATTGGGAATTATGCATTCCTGACTTAGTATCGTTAGTTATATTAGTTAGTACCGCTAGTTATAATTGTACTAACAGTACAAAATGTTAGTACTGATCACATAGTTAGTACCGTTAGTATAAAATAGTTAGTACCGTTTATGAGATATGCATGAGATATCTTAGGAAATGATATGCATGATCTTTGTACGCGTTTTGTAAAGCCCATTAGGGTTTCCTTAGTCTATAAAAGGAACCCTAGGCATAGTTAGTAGATATAGTTCTACACTCATCAATAGAGATTGATTAGCAATCATAGTTTTGTAATCTGTAACCTAGGCATATTCAAGTTATAATATAAAGTTCTTTTGAGATTCTTAATATTGTTCTTCTTAGCATTATTGATTAGTTTTTGCATAATCAATAGTGTTCAAATCAGTGTTTCATTATTGTTGCTTTAGAATTATCTAAAGGAACAAACCCTTTACAAGCTAAAGGTCTCAATCCCAGAAGCATCATATAGAAGTGATCTTCAATTTAATGATGCTGCTGGGATTGATGTGTTACCAAACTAGGGTACATTTGATACCATTCAATTGATGGGGTATGAGGGAGATTTAAATACACTTACTTTTAATAAAAGACTCTTCTCTCCTTAATCGAACTTTTTGTTTCATACCATCATCCACTGTTTAAGCTCAAAAAGCACATCTTGGGATCAAATACCTACTAATATTGCAACTACTGTAATATGTTTGGCCACTAATCAAGTTTATAACTTTTCAAAACTAATTTTTGATGGTATGATGAGGCATTTGGATGCAAAGAAGAAGTTTGTCATGTACCCAAGGTTTATTCTAGTATTTTTGACTAACCAACTCAAGAATGTGCCTATCCCCTTAGACCACTTCCCTTTTAATGCTTTGACTACTAAGGTTTTCTCTTTTATGGTTAAAAAGGGTAAAAAAAATTCTGGGAATGTGACCCCTTTATTTCCTTCTATGCTGGCTCAACCAACAGAGGATGAAGGTGCAGTTTTAGAAAGACCATCTGAAACCCAACCCACACCTTCTCCTATTCACCCAAGTGAAGACCAGTCTGAGCCATAACCTGACCCATTCCTCAGACCTTCTTTTTCTAACCCAATTCCTGATTCCATTCCAGAAGGCTCTGGTGGGAATCATAGAGGTCAGTCATCTAGTGATAGATCCTTATCAGGGAATGAGGATGGCATGACACTCTAAAGTGTGTATGATCTTTGTGTTTCCTTGTGTAAACAGGTTACAACTCAAGCTACACAAATTAAAGATTTGAAGGCTCAGATCAAGCAGCTAAAGAAGAAGGCTAAACCTGTTATCTCATACCATAATGCTTAGATCAAGAGTGTCTCCATGAAGAAAAGATTGGAAAGGAAAAAGTCTTTGAAGACAAGGTTGATGCAGAAGGAGTCTGTATCCAAACAGGGGAGGAAACCTGCAAAATCTAAACTAACAGTGCATAAAGATCTAGCTTTTGATGATCTTGATGATGCAATGGATTACATGAAGACTAAGGATGCTCATGATGAGGGGACAGTGAAAGACAATGAAGAAACAAGAGTAAGTACTGAAGATCAAGTTAGTACCAACAAGCTAAAAGTTAGTACCGACAAGATAAATGTTAGTACCGACAAGCCAAATGAAGGTACTGCTGAGCAAAAAGATGGAAATTCAGATGAAAGTGCTGCTCCTACAATTGTTTTCAGAGATGATGAAACTATTGCTCAATTTTTGGTTACCATGAGCCAAAATAAGACTAAGCAAAAAGGATTTGAGATTAAAGATACTGATAGACCAGGAACTACAACTGAAAAGTCAATTTTAACTTTGAAGCCACTTCCAAAGATTGATCCTAAAGACAAAGGCAAGAAAGTTATTAAGGAAAAAGCTGAATCAAATGATGAATCAGAAGGTGTAAATGAAGCTGAAAAGAAGTTTAAAATGCTTGCTAATGATGAAGAGATAGCCAGAAAGGTTCAAGAGTAACGAGAAGTAGAAGAGGAGAAGAAGAAGTTGGCTGAGGAAGAAGCTACTATGGTTGCATTCACCAATGAGTATAACTATATTCAAGCAAGACTTAATGCAGACAAGATTCTTGATGAGAAGCTTCAAGAAGAAGAGAGAGAAAAGTTTACCATTAAGCAAAGAGCCAAGTTTCTTCATGATACCATTGCTGCACAAAGAAGATTTCTTGCTCAACAAATATCTAAGGCCATCAGAAACAAGCTTCCTACTGATAAACCAAATGATGACATACATGAAGTATGTAGGTGGATACAAACATGCTCAGCTGAACAAAAATAAGTTTGAAGAAATACAAGTGATGTATGAAAAGGTAAAAAGGGAAAATGAAAATTTCATTCCAATTGGTTCTGCTAAAGATGAAAAATTGATTGAAAAGATGAACAAGAAAGCAGCTGGTATGGATAAAGAAGAGGTTTCTGAAGAACCTGAAAGTACTAAGGTTAAAGCTAAAATTGAAGAACCTAAGGAGAATATCAGGAAAAGATCAGGAAGGAGACTTAAGATGAAAGCTCCAAAGAGGTCTAAAAGGCAAAAGACTGATTCTGATCATGAAGAGGAGAATCAACTAAGAACCTTTCTAAAGATAGTTCCTGAAGAAGAAGAAAAGATTGATTATGAAGTTCTGGGCACTAGGTATCCTATCATCAACTAGGAATCAAAATTTTATGATTATGGTCATTTTGGAAGAAAGTTGATTTACTATAATGTTTTTAGAGCTGATGGAAGTTCAAGGTGGATCAAGACCTTTTTTGAGATGATTAAATTTTTTGATAGGATGGATCTGGTTGAGATACATAGTCTAGTAATGAAAAGGTTTGAAACAACACCTCCAGAAGGAATTGATCTACTTCTTTAGGGTGATTTGAGGATTATGTTTGAGTCAAAGGAAGATGATGAACTCTGGAAGAATCAAGAAGAGTGGAAGCTTCAGAGCTAGATATTCTATGAAATCTGAGATCCTTAAAACTTTTATTACTGGCATAGAAAATCAAATAAATCATAAGGTTAAAATCATCAGATGTGATAATAGAAGATATTAAGAGGGAGTTTAGTGTTGCTAGAAATCCACAACAAAATGGTATTGCTAAAAGAAAGAACATGACACTAATAGAGGTAGCTAGAACTATGCTAGCAGATTTATTATTACCTACTACATTTTGGGCTGAATCAGTTAGTACTGCTTGTTATGTTCAGAATAGGGTTTTAGTGACCAAGCCTCACAACAAGACACCTTATGAACTATTACATGGTAGTTTTATGAGACCTTTCGGGTGTCCTGTAACTATTCTTAATACCTTAGATCCCCTACGCAAATTTGATGAGAATGCTGATGAGGGGTTCTTTGTTAGATACTCTATAAATAGCAAGACTTTTAGGGTATTTAACACTAGAACTAGGAAAGTAGAGGAGAACCTGCACATAAACTTTCTTGAAAACAAACCCAATGTTGCAGTGAATACTCTCGTCGAACAGATGGTCTTTGATATTGATTTAATAACCAAAACTTTTGAATTATGAGCCAGTTAATGCTGGGAATCCAAACTAATTAGATTGCAAGGTATCAAGGTAATAATCAACAATATATTCATGCTACCATTACTTTATGCACAAGTCAACAGTTGTCAATAGGATGTAGTTGCTGTGATGCTGGTTTAACAAGACTAATCAAGAATCAGTCCAAATGGAGTGTGTGAAAGAATTATGGTCAAGGGAAAAGAAGGAGGAGCTTCAAATAAGAAAGAATGACCAGAATGTGCAAGTTTCAGAGCTGCATTAGTTTTATTTGCTTGTTCAACAGTACGAAGGTTTATGCTAATAGCACTAACAAGATAGTATGTTAGTCTTCTTGTTAGTGCTACTGGGGGTAATTTTACTAATGTGTATGATCTTTTAACTGATCCTTCTATGCCTAATTTTTTAGGATATGGTATCTTTAGTGGTGAATTTGATGGCATGAAGGTTTATTGGTGCAGAGGCCAAACAGACCTTATCAACACTGGGAACACAACCTATGAATGTCAGTCTTATTCCCACAACCAAAATACATAAGGATCATCCTAAAGACCAGATCATTAGAGATATAAATTCAACTACTCAAACAAAGAGGATGACCAAGATTTCTGAAGAACATGCTATGATCAGTTACATCAAAAAGGAGAGGAGAACAAATCACAAAGATTATCAAAAGTGATTATTTGCATGTTTTCTCTCACAAATAGAACCCAATAAGGTGACACAAGCCTTGACAAATCCAAGCTGGATAGAGGAAATGCAAGATGAGTTGCTACAGTTTAGATTGCAAAAGATTTGGAGAGTGGTTGATTTACCAAAAGGAAAGGAAATTTGCCATTGGTAACAAAAATAGGTCTATAGAAACAAGAAAGATGAGAGAGGGATAGTAGTTAGAAACAAGGCAAGACTGGTTGCACAAGGTTACACCCAAGAAGAAGGAATTGATATATATGAGTTTTTGCTATGTTGTAAGGATGAAGCCATCAAGTTATTTTTAGCCTATGCAATCATTTTGGGAATTTATTGTGTGTACCGTTAGATGTGAAGAGTGCCTTTTTATATGGTACTATTGAAGAGGAGGTGTATGTGTGCCAACCTCCTGGTTTTGAAGATCTACAGTTCCCTGATAAAGTTTATAAGGTAAAAAAAGCTTTATATGGTCTACATTAAGCTCCTAGAGCCTGATATGAGCCTGATATGAGACCTATGTTATCAAATGTCTGACATGTGCTAAAGTCAAGTCCGAACACCAAAGGCCATCAGGATTGTTGGTACAACCCGATATACCTCAATGGATGTGGAAATAATCACTATGGATTTTGTTCCATGATGCTTTTCCTAAGTCGTCACAAGCGACGTCACTATTTGGGTTGTGATTGTCGATGACTTACTAATTCTGCAATCTTTGTACCCATGAGGGAAACTGATCATGGAGAAACTGGCAGAATGTACTAAAGGAAGTGGTTCACGAGGCATGGAATTTACCTGTTTCAATTATTTGTGATCGAGGACCGACGTGGAGGTCGTGTTCGCATCATATTTCTAGAGGTCACTTCAGAAGCTTTGGGTACAAACTTGGATATGAGTACTGCAGTACCATCCACAAACTGAGGGAATAGCGACGAGAAGGATAGAACTATTCAAACTATAGAGGATTCTAGTATGGTTTCCTATATTTTTGAATTGATTTAAAGAGGTTTCCAAGAGAGTGTATACACATTTGGGGCTGAAGTTAATCAAGAAATCTATCAAGTTTTGGGTAAAGAAATTGATGATCAAAAACTTATAAGGGTGAAGACCAAGTTTGAAGTTGAAGTTTCATCCATTTTCTTTGATCATTTGATCATCCTCACTATTTTTCTTGTGGTAAAAGTCTATAAATTTTATTACCTTTCTATTCTTGTATTATTTTCATTCCAAATGTATATGTAAATGTATTGTATTTTGATGATCAAGAAATAAAAAGTAGCATGCATGTGTAGATCTAGGGTGAAAATGACTAAATCAACCACTAAAACTTGCTAGAACTCATTAGAAATTTAGTGCTGTTGTAAACAGTAAGTTCTGGATTTTTACATAAGTATTAGACTTGATTTGATTTAACTAGGTTGTAGAGAATTGAGTGATGATAATGTGGCTAATTGGATACTCAATGGAAAGTGAAAATTGACCAAGTTATGACCATTTTACCAAAAGTAAGCAAATCTGACCTTGCTGGACAGAACGTATAAAAAGTCATGATTGCACTCTGAGTTAAGTAAAAACCTAAAACTATGAGATGTAGATAAACTCATGTAGATACTGGACCAATTGGATGATCAACCAATTCCTTATGGTTTGAAAATGGCATCAAAAATGGTAAAAGTGAGTTTTCAGCCAAAAATGATAATTTGACTTTTGTATAAAGAAATGACTTTAAGTATATGTCCACTCAAAATTAAGTATAAAAATAACTTATAATCTATAATGTACACTTAAAAATGAAACTAGAAATATAAATTTTATAAGTATATTATTTATGGTTTAAGAGATACAACTATTTTTGTAAACATAAACATATATAAAACTTTTTACGTCTATATCCATACTAAAAATTGTAAAGCGTTTTTGCGACGAAAACCCGAGGTGGTAGGACCCACTTTTAGGAGTTTTTATATATTGAACCTACTGACCTTAAACTTATATCGACCTCGAAAACCCGAAAAATCTATACAAGTTATACACATAAACTTAAATTTAGCCATAAGACTTAAATGGGCCACCAGGCCCAAATACACTAATTATATTTATAAGACCTATTGGGCTTAGCATTGGGCCCAACCCACTTGGGCCTAATATTTGGACTAAGGCCTGGTCATGGACCATTAAAATGGACCAAATTACTTAATGGGCTTATAATTGGGCCTATTGGGCTTTTTGGACCAATTGGGTTAAAACTAGTAAAATTTAGCAATTAATAAAACTAGTAAAAATGACATACTTTTTACTTAGAAAACTTAAGTGTGATTTAACTTACCCAATTATAACTTGATCATCATACCTACATATACATACTTGTCTATTTTGAATACTAAACTTGCTATTACTATTACTATTTGATTGTGAATTCTCAATCAACTCATATGTTTACAATACTATTCTATGTTCCTTTTATAGACTTAAGGAACCCTAAACGCGTTAAGAGATAATGCTTATCTCTTCCTAGATTAACGCTAATTGATAACTATTACTATAATTACAAACAGACTTAACTGTCTGGTCAAACAGTATTAACTTTAATACTGTCACACTTAAGTTAATGCTGGCAGACTTAACTTGCTCTACCAGACTTAACTTCTAAACTAACAGTACTAACTATTTCTATCAGTACTAACTATAACTAACAGACTTAACTTTAATACTAACAGTATTAAGTCTGTTTACAATATTTTCCTAACAATCCTCCCCTAACTTGATCTTCATTCATGAACTTCAAGTTTCTTCGTACTTTGGCTTCACTTTGGGCTTTAGAGGATTGTCTTGAACTTCTGTCTTCAAAATAATCAATCTTTAACTCTTCAAATCTTGACAGCAACTAGTCTTCATAGCACTTCAATCTTGACTGCAACAATCATATAGTTTTTGGGAAACTACCAGCCATAAACGGATTTGTTGTGTCTTTACCATGAGCCATTTGCTATGGACTAGTCAATGTTTAGGTTTGTAAGACCATGGTACATTGATAACCATATGATTTTGAGCAAATCATCAGCTATTAACGGATTTGATAACTCTTTACCAGCTAGCCGTTTGCTCTGGAGTAGCCATGCTTTAGTATAAATACTATGGTGCATTGAATACCATACAATTTTTGGTAAATTGTCAACCATCTAATATGGATTTGCATGTCTTTACCATAAGCCATAATCTTATGGACTAGTTATGGTTTTTCCACAGCCTTTACCACAAGCCATAAACTTGTGGGCTAGCCAACTCTTCACTTAGACAGATATGGTGAGTTGAAGACCATACAACTTATTTGCAAGTTGCCAACCATAGAACGGATTTGAGAAGTCTTTACCAAGAGCCGTTTGCTCTTGGACTAGCCAGTCCTTATGTTGGTTAGACATGGTGAACTGATAACCATTTGTTGTGTTAGTGCATAGCACCTTCACCAAGTGTTATCCTTCTCATCTTCTATCCTAGGCTTTCAACCCTACTACTTTCTAATACCAGCTATGTAGCCTATGCTACCTCTAAATTTATAGATCACACACCTTTGCTAGATTCGTCAAGCCTTCGTCACACCATTGTAAGCACGAACAAGTTACCTCCTGCTAAAAGGTATGATAAGAACACGCATCTGTAAAACTCAACTACAACATCAAATAAGCAATAATCAACTCTCTTCATAATAATCCCCAAATCGAGCCATAATTTCATCATCTATCCGAGATCCAAATCCATCCAAAAACAAATTAGATATATACCTTGTAGATCCTAGATATCAAGAGCAACCCGCTCTGATACCAATTGATAAACCACGATCTAGCCATCTAGGATATACTAACAATGATTAACAAACACGCAGCGGAATAATTAAGAACACAATCATTGTTATGAACAAGGTTTTCTTATTCATAAGACTACTAATAAACTAATAAGCACATAGATGATTCATGACTCATCTATGGCTAACTACAACTATTACACGACACACACTTTGCTATTAGACTCTCATTGAGAAGTCTCAACTATGATGGATAATCAAACTATTCACCCTACCTCTCTTTATATACTAGAGAGGCTAGGGTTTACAAGAAAACCTTAGTCAAACATATCATAATGTTGATTTTGTAACTTCCAATCATCATTAATGTTTTAGTCAAAGTCCAACATATCATATTAATGTTGATTTTGTAACTTCCAATCAACATTAATGTTTTAGTCAAAGTCCAACATATCATATTAAGTCTTTTTTGTTTCATTTATCTTCATATAAGCATATGTAGTTTTGTAATCATCAAATCTCAGATCCTAACAGCTAAGGTGACACAAGGTGCAAGGCGAGACTTTTACTTTTCCTTTATGTTTCCGATAAGCATTGTGAGCATTTCCTCGATGACTACTTTAATTAGTTTGAGTATTTCGTTTGTTTGATTCGTTTTATAAATATGTGTATATGTGGTTAAATGGGTCGAAACTTGCGGCGTAGGAAATGATAAGATGTTGAGGTTCAAGTGAGATTATTGCAAAATTACAAGGCATATTAGATATAGTTTTGATGATATTATGGGTCAAAAATGGATTTTAATGCATGTTGTAACAGGTCAATTTAG
>BQNB010109200.1:2196-22801 GCA_026074375.1 Tanacetum coccineum | reverse complement strand
CCTAGGCCTTATTACATTCCTTATCCCTATGACGAAAATAATGGATGTGAGTCTCCTCCCTACACCAAGGACGATTGGGACGATATTCATGGAGTAAATCTTGGTTTGTGGAGATTCATCGATTGCACGAGCTCTCCTCAGTTGAGTTGTTTTATCGTATGAGCATGTTGCAGTGTTAGTTGATTACTCATGGGCGCGCATTTCATGCTCGTTATGACCACTCCTTAAGGGAAGTTAAGCATCTCGCAAAACGGTGTGCACAGCAGACACAGATCATTAAGAAACAAAATGTTGACCTTAAGCAACATAAGGAGTCTACTGTTCATGCCAGTGAGGAGGTGTCCGGGTTAAAGGCTGAGTTAGGGGCCCTTAAGTCTAAGTGTGAGGCCACTGAACATAAGCTTAGCAATTGGGACTAAAAACATAGGAAATATAGGAGTGAGAGGGACAATCTTACCAAGGAGAAGGCAAAGATTGAGGAAGAGCTTAAGTCACAGTTGGAGCATCGTGAGAGGTAAGCTGAGGAGATCCATGGCAGCATTACCTCCTTCTTTCAGTCAGATTTCACTCCACTTGTTCGAAGGTTCCTTAAGAGTTGTGAGTTTAACCGGGCATTTGTGGCATGTTGAATACATCCATTAGTGTTGGAGTCGAGCGTGGGTTGCGTATGGATCGCACCGATGAGGAGTTTAGGGGATTATCTCAGAGGGTTGCTGGTTTTATTCCTAATGCCAAGGAGAAGTTTGATAGAGTCATTGCTACTTTTCCTAACACTACTTTCCCTTTCTTGGACAAGGTATCTCAAAATTCTCAAAGCTCTTTGCAAGACATCGCTCGACTTGAGCCTGACAGGGTGACATCTTCCCACCAGACTTCCTTTGCTACTGCGTCCTTGAGGGTTAATACCCATGTTTGACACTCTACTTTATCATCCAGGACTTTTGGTCATACTAGCACTCTAGAGCATTTGAAGAAAAAGAAGAAGTCCGTTGAAAAAGGAGGTCCTTCAGCTACTTAGGCCATCCTTGTATTGCAGTTATTTTTATTTTGTGTATGTAACTAGCCTTGTGTTCCGGGCTTTAAGTGCTTTCTAAGCAACTTTATCTTTTGGATGTGATTGTAACCTTATCAACTTTCTATGTTGGTGGTTACTTATGCTTTTCATGTTATTCATCCCCTGAATGTATGTTAATTTGTTTTGTGATATGTTGTAACATACTTTTTCATTTGTCAGACAGATGTCTAGACTTATATGGGTCTGGCTTATTGGGCCAGTATGGTCCAGTTTTGCCGCAACAGCTTTCAGGTTGTGGCCCGTGTGCTAGGACTTGAGGCAAACCTACCTTAGCAGTTTCTGTGTTAAACTAGACATTATTGTATTTTGTAGGAGTTTTAACATACCTATATGCATGTGATAATGTTTAAACTTAAATCTATATGCCAGTGTTACCCTTTCCTACCGGTACGGCTTGTGCTCGTATACATTTTGATGCAACATTCAAATTAATATTATCATGTTGCTTTCTCCATCTGATGTAGCTGCTCACCGGAGAGTATTAATTATGCGCGAAAGGGAGAAGTGTTTGTTCCCCTCCCTTCTGCTGCAAAGTCAATTAGCAGAGGTTGCTCAGCCTAACCACCAATGGCATCAGTTTCACCATGGGGGACGAGTTAGTAGGAGTCACCCTATTCGCATGGAGGTAGCGAGCCATCCGTCGTTGTAACGTCACATTATGATATAATAATTTTAAACATATAGACTTAAGAGAAAATATGAGAAAATTCTGTTTCATTCATATTATGATAGAAGAAACAATACATCCATAATAGCAAAAGTCACCTCCGGAGCAATTCTATACTTTGAAAATTGCTTCTTCGGTATGGATACATAGTAGAAATAAAGGTATTCTGGCGCCTTACTTGTAGCACCTTCGGAGGTTACAAGCATGCCAGGTCTTAGGTATCTCTTCCCCTTTCATGTTACTTAGCTTATAAGCTCCACTTTGGAATGCTTGGATAACTTTGTAAGGTCCTTCCCAAGTGGGTCCTAGCTTGCCTGTGTTAGCAGCTCTTGATGCTTCATTTTTTCTAAGTAAAAACTCTTCCACTTTGAACTGCACATGTCGCACCTTTTTGTTGTAATACTTCTCGACCTGCAGCTTATACCTGGCCTCCTTTATAGCTATTATTTCTCTTCGTTCGTCCAGCAGGTCTAAGTTTAGATGAAGCTCCTAATCATTAGTTTTTTCATTCACATTATACGTTCTGTGTGTTGGAATGCCAATCTCTGCGGGGATGACGGCTTCGATACCATAGGCTAAGCTAAAGGTGTTTCACCATTGCTGGTCTTCTTCATTATTCAATGTGCCCACAACACATTTGGCACCTCCTCAGCCCAAGATGATCCTCCCTTCTCTAGTATGGTCTTAATTCCTCTCAAGAGGCTTCTTTTTGCCCTTTCCACGGCTCTATTCCCTTTGGGGTGATACACCGAAGTAGAGATTAACTGGATCTTGAGCTTTTCCGCCCACTTCTTGAAAGGATCATTCACAAACTGAGTTCCATTGTATGTGATGATTGTAGCTTGGATCCCGAACCTGCAGACAATATTATCCAACGTGAAGTTCACCACTTGCTTACCGGTAATGGTAGCTAATGGCTTCGCCTCCATCCATTTGGTAAAGTAGTGAGTTGCCACGATTAGATACTTCACCCTTTCTGGACCCTCCGGGAGAGGTCCCCCTATATCCATACCCCACTTCATAAATGGCCATGCTGATGTTACTAAGATCATGTCTGCCTTAAGGAGTCTGGGTACAGATTTATGTGCCAGGCAGTCATCACATGCTCTGATCAGCTCCCTAGCATCTCTGTGCATATAGGGCCGGTAGTATCCCAGATTCATGGCCTTAGCCACTACCTATCTAGGCCCGTCGTGCATTCCGCATGAGCCTATGTGTAATTCTCTAATAACGTAATTGGCTTGAAAGGGACCCACGCATCTCATCAATGGGACCAGGTAAGACTTCCTATACAGAACTTCATCTTCCATTGTATAGTTCTCAATTTTTTCATCAGAGTTCTAGCGTCAACAGGGTCATCTGGCAGGACTCCTTTCTCTAGATAGTTTTGGATCGGAGTCATCTAAGTCGGGCCTTCTTCTTCAACCACCATATTAACCTTTTGTACTTTGATATAGCACTCGTTCAGCACCTCCACTAGTACTTCTTTAGAAAAGTGATCAAACTGAACCGCTGCCAGCTTGCTAAAGGCGTCGGCCTTCCTATTTTCTACTCTAAGGGTATGAGTTATCTGAAACCTGTTGAATGCACTAGCTAGTTCCAAGACTTTTTCCTGGTATTTTATCATTATCACACCCTTAGCTTCATATGATCCCTCCACCTGACAAGCTACTAGCTTGAAGTCCACAAAAGCATGAATGTCTTTCACCTGCATCTCCGTGGCTATCCATAGCCCAGCTAGTAGAGCTTCGTACTCAGCCTCGTTGTTGGAGAGAAATTCAAACGAAGCACGTGAGACTATTCCACATCGTCTGGAGCTATCAGGATGAGGCCAGCTCCGGACCCTTCATTGTTTGACGCTCCATTAGTGTATAGTCTCCATGCCCTTGAGCTAGGAGTAATATTTTCTCTTGCATTTGAAAACTTTGGGATGTCTTCCATTCTAGGGGTGCTAGCCACCTCTGGTGTAGCATTTATCTCTGTTGAGGTGTTTGCTAGGAAGTCTGCCAAGACCTGCCCCTTTACTGTTACCCTTGGTACATATGTTATGCCATAAGCCCCTAACTCAACAGCCCACTTTGCTAACCTTCCCGATGCTCCCGAGTTGTTCAGCACTTGCCCGATTAGGATTTCAGTTATGACCTTGATCGGGTAGGCTTGGAAATACCTCCTTAACCGTCTGGCCACATGGACTAGGGCCAGAGCGAGTTTCTCCATCGGAGCATAGTTTATTTCTGCCCCTTGCAAATTTAGACTAACATAGTGTATAGGCATTTTCCTCCCATCACTTTCTGTGAGGAGCACCACGCTAACCACCTCATTTGATGCGGCCAAGTACATCATCAGGGTCTCGCCTTTCTTTGTGGTAGTGAGAGTTGTTAACTCAGATACCAACTTTATCTCCAGGAATGCTGCCTCAGCGACCTCTGTCCATCTGAAGTCTTTCTTATTAGTATATTTCTTTAACGTATCAAAAAAAGGTAGGGATCGTACGGCTGACTTAGACAAAAAACGATTGAGAGCTGCCAGTTTCCCACTTAGAGCCTGCATCCACTTGAGAGTTCTTGGTGAGGGCATGTCCATGACAGCCTTTATTTTTTCAGGGTTGGCCCTTATCCCCTCCAAAGTAACTATGTATCCCAAGAAATTTCCTTCCTCCATACCCAATGAACATTTCTTTCGG
The DNA here is from genome assembly GCA_026074375.1 of Tanacetum coccineum. Lineage (NCBI taxonomy): Eukaryota > Viridiplantae > Streptophyta > Magnoliopsida > Asterales > Asteraceae > Tanacetum > Tanacetum coccineum. The sequence continues at coordinate 18,376 of BQNB010109200.1, read as the reverse complement.
GTTAAGTTTCATGTTTATCCTTTGGAGGGTGGAGAAGGTTTGTCTATATCTTTTACGATGTCTTGTTCAGTCCTACTCTTAATCACCATATCGTCCACATATGCTTCTAGGTTTACCCCTATCTGCTCCTTGAAGGAAGAGTCGACCAACCTCTGGTATGTCGCCCCTGCATTCTTGAGACCAAAAGGCATCTTCGTGTAACAAAAGACTCCCTCTTCCATATGGAAATCCGTCTTATCTTTGTCCTTCTTTGTCATCTGTATTTGGTGATATCCCTTATAAGCATCCAAAAAACACTTATATTGGAATCCCATCAGCGACTCAATCTTCCAATCGATCTCTGGTAAATGGAATAGGTCCTTTGGACATACCTTATTCAGGTATTTGAATTCAATGCGCATTCTCTAACTTCCATCAACCTTCTTGACTAGCACCATATTGGCAACCCATGAGAGGTATCATACTCGCCTTACGATACCAGCCTTGAGCCATTCATTAACTTTATTAGTTACCACCTTTCTTTTGTCTGGGGCAAGACTCCTCTTCTTTTGTACCTTTGGTTCAATGTGTGGATAGGTGTCTAGGATATGCTCCGTTACAGCCCGAGAGATACCCGTCATGTCCGCTGGAGTCCATGCGAAGATGTCAACATTCTTTCGAAGGGTATGTATTAGTACATGTCTGCACTTAGCAGACAGACCACCTCTGATAGTGACGAGCTGCTCTAGGTAGTTATCATTTACCACTATATTTTCCTTGACACTAGACTTGGGTGGTTTCTTCCCCTTGTCAAGTTGTCGCCTTTCCTCCATATCATCTAATTACATTGGTTCCTTTCTTGGCCTCTAGGAACGAGTCTCTACCAGAGCCAACGAAACTTTAGGATTAGCTACTTCCGAGCTTATCTACATCAGAGTAGGGTCTGTTATACGTGCATGCTGACTTAGGGCTTGAGCTTCCTCGATTTGTCTACACTATCTTAGAGTCTCTCTAGTGGTGGCTATAGTGGCTATCCCGTTTTAAGTTGAAAACTTTATCATTAAGTGGATAGTGGAGGCTACAGCCCCTAAGCTCCTCATCCCCATCTTACCTAGTAGAGATATAAGGATGGACTCTTGACCACCGCAAATTCCATTTTGACTGTTCGGGTTTTCCTGCACTCTCCCATAGTGACTTCCAGATCGATAACCCCTAAGGGGTAACTGACTTCTCCTAAAAGCCCCACCAGTGATATTCGAGATTCTTTCAGCCTTGACCTCGTTCGATAGCTAAGATTTCTGAAACAATGCTCGTACATAACCTCTAAAGAGCTACCACCATCAACATGTATCCTTCTGACCCTGAAGCCTTCAATCAGGGCATCAACTACCAATGGGCAATCCATTAATTGATATCGAGGTACTGAAGAGAATGCTATCGCGTTATCCATCCAGTGCTCGACCCTCTTGTAAGGCCTTTTTCGATACCCTTAGGATCTCACCATGTTGATAACCTTCTCTTTTCCTTTGACTGATCCCTTGCTCTTTTGGTCTCCTTGCCTGATGTCTTTTACCAGATGAGCCAATCTTCCTAAGGCCACTGCCTCTTCAATCTATTTCTTAAGGTGATAGCAGTCATTCGTGTTATGACCCATATCTTAGTGGTAGTCACAGAACTTATTCATGTTTCGCTTCTCCGGAGTCCCCACCATCGGAGGATGTGGAGGGAAATTCACATTATCTATAGCAAGGATCTCCTTCGGAGTTTTTGTCAAAGGTGTGAAGCCTTCTCTTCTAGCATAAGGAGTACAAGTCCCTATGTTTCTTCCTTCCCCTTCTATGACCTCTATTTCTAGACCCATTCTGGTTTTTCGACCAGCTAGCCTTACCAACACTTTTTTCCCACCGAGGAGATCTAATGGCTTCGGTAGTGTCTACAGTCGTCTCTCCCCTGATGAAGGCCCAGACTTGCTTCTATATCTCATCAACTATTTTTGGGATATTGTCATTGAGCTTCTTGGCTAGCTTGGGATAACCGTGTGTATGCGTGAATGTGGATATCCTTAACATCGGAGGCACTCCTTTGATATGCGCATTTTCTACCTTAAAATGGTTCATGAACGCTTGAAGCCCTTCATTTGGCTTTCGCTTGATGCCATGTATCTCCGTTGGGTCTTTGTCATACCTTTTCTGCTGCGAGAACTCTTCCAAGAACTTGTTACTTAACTCTTCAAACCCATCTACACTCTTTGGGTCTAGGCTATCAAACCAGTTCCTTGCCGAACCACTCAGGGTCTGGCAGAACATCTTGCACCACACTGGCATAGGCCACTCCTCTTGCTCGACAACGGCGGAAAAGATACTTAGATGATCTTCTGGATCTTTGTTCCCTTCATACACCCGGACGTTTGGTGGAAGCTTCGCACGTCGATAATATCTGAAATGTGTGATCCTAGATGTGAAAGGCATTGGCTTGGGCCGCCTATAAGGCATGCTCAAGTCCTCTGAACCACTTTCAGACATGGTATCATATCTTAAGTCTGAGCTTGACTTCCTTCGAGAGACTCTCGCTGACTGAGGCTTCGACTTAACACTTTTAGACTTTGATATGCTTCGTGCCTCTGATCTTACTAACCGATGGGACTTAGAGATCCCCTTCTTCCTCGAAACACTCTTCTAATTTTTCTGAGCAAACTGAGGCCTACCTCTGCTCCTTGACCTAGAGGTCCCATCAGAAGAGTATCCTCCTGCTTCTTCTGCTAAAGGACTCATCTGAGAGTTCTCCGGCCCACCACCGCCTGACAATTCATTGAAAAGCTTGTGAGGGGTTATCTTTTCTTAACCTCGGTTGTCAAGCTCTTTGATCATGGTTCTCAACACATCAATGTTTTCCTTCACAAATGCTGGAGAGAGGCCTCCTTGAGCTTGTCCGGCGGGAGCGGAAGTTCCTCTCGGGGGAGTCCTCCCGGTCCCAGGTGCCCTAGTGTTCAAGTTTCCCCCCTCCTCTAGTTGAGGACCCTTCGTACAACCATCCATTACTTAGAAATTGGTAGATTGGTATTTTAAGTCCCACGGATAGCGCTAATGTTCTAGCAAATTTCCATAGATGCTCTTCAGCCCTGATCCTTAGGAGATCATGCAGCTACTCCTTCGCCTCTTAGGCTGAAACAAGATAGAACAGCGTTAGCTCGCCCCAGGTTTTGAATCTGAGACCAAGCTCCACCGTAAGAGTAAGTGTATGCATGGTATAAGTTTTAGTGAGAGAAACTAGAGAGAGAAAGTAAGAAGAAGTGTATGTGTAAAACATGCCTTGTTTATGTGTGTGAACAGTTCATTATATACTACCTGGGCTTAGCGCCAAGACACGAGTATTGTGGAAGCTAAGTTGTCTTTTAGAGGCAGCACGTCAGTCGCTAGCATGTATCAGACTTTGTCTTATGTGTCAAAGTTGTCTTTTAGGGGCAGGGCGTAAGTCGCTGGCATGAATCAGACTTTGTCCTCAGGATCAAACTTGTCTTCATACTCCAAGTACTGGTCATGGATCAGATGTCTGTGACATTCGTACATTAGTCGTCAGTGTACTAACTCTGATGGAGACAATGTTGCTCCTTGCCTTCTAAAGGGACTAGCTACTCCTTACCTCCTGAGGAAACTGGCTACTCCTTACCTGTTGAGGGGGCTAGCTACTCCTTACCTCTTAAGGAGACTAGCTACTCCTTAGTTATTGCCTCTGGACCTGAGGTGGCCTTCGTCACCCCAGCTATTCCAGTGGACCATTCCAACATGGAGTGGTTTTGTCTTAAGAATATTATGAGTTAATAGTGATTGTCTCCCCAGAGCATCCGGAGGAGACCATACCTCATCACACTCCAAGATTTTATGTATATATACCGAGGTAACACAATTGATATTGATCCATAAAAAATTTACTTAGCTTCTCTGATTTAGCATTGTCTGAAGGGTTTGTGGAGAACCTCTAACCATTATATACAATCCCTACTACGTATTCTACTCGCTCTTAGATCTCTCTTGACTCCTCCTCCTATCACTCTATGAATAACTATGGAAAAGACATAACGTAACTCAAACCAAACCATTCTAGAAAGGTTTGATTAAGGTTTTACAATCACGATTCCAAAAGATTAGAAATTTTTGTTTGCTTTTGCTTTTTACTAGACTGACTTACTCAACTTTATTCTATCCCCCTCCTCTAGATTATCCTCTTATGTGTTAGTACTTAGATGTTTTTCGTCCGTTTTTCTTTTATGACGGTTTTATGTTTTCTGTTGTTCTTGATTTTATTGTTTTTTTATTCCTCTTTCACAACTAGACCCTCTAGACTTAGCTATCTTCTCTCCTCCATCCTAGAAAGATTGATGCTACCCCTTAACTCTATGAGAGCGTTTTGAGTAGGACTAGCTACTCCTTTACCTCTTATGGTGACTAGCTCACTCCCTTTTTAGTTTAGTTATTGCGCCTCTGGAATGAGGTGGCCTCCTTCGTCACCCCAGAGCTATTCCAGTTGTTGGACCATTCTCCAACATGGGTGTCTTTGCTCGCTTCGCGTGGTTCTTTGTAGAACTTAGGGGTAGTATTAGGAATGCCTTTAGGAAGAAAGGAAACTTTAAGGCACTTATGTGTATTTTTTATATTTATGATTCTTTGTTACTACTTATTACTTTGGCATTGTGTCGATCTCCCCAGAGTTGCTTTTATTTCTTGTGCATAGTGGAGTGCCTTTGGAAAAGGAGATAGAGTAATAATGTTAGGATACTTAGGAAGGGGGGGGAAAAAATAAGGAAAGAGAAGAAGACCCATACATCTCAAGTGCACACGCTAATCAAGATTTTAAGGTATGTAACCGAAAGAAGTGGTGGTAGGGGGTACGCACTTGAGATTGAATCGCATAAAAAAAAAGAGAAAATTTACTTAGCTTCTCTGATTTAGCATTAGTAATTTGAAAAAGTCATAGATTGTCAATATTGATTTTGTTATGACTTAGTATAGAGATGACCCAAAGATTATCGTGAGGTGAGCAAGCAGATGTAAGGTCATTACGGGGGGTCAGACATTGCGACCTACTAACCGTGACCATTTGCTACCAATAATCGATGTTCAGGTTGGAAGGAAGTTGCTAATTGATGAGTGTAATAATCAATGTTTGCATTTGTTTGTTGTGTGTGATTGGACTATGACCTGTCCACTAGAGTTGTGATTCGTCTTTCTTTAGCTTTTTTATGGAGTATATATATTTATATAATATAATAATTATATATATATTGGATTGAGATATATATTATGTTATGTTAGATATATTTTATATAAATGTTATTATGATATGCTTATGTAGTGAGTATACTGTATATAGATTATTATATATATTGTGAGTGTGATCAGCAATTATAATTGTTAATTTGTTGTGTTCGTTAGTAAATACATGATTATTAAAAGGTTAACCATATTAAACTATCTTTTCCTGGTTGTAACTTCGTTAGAGTGATATAAAGATGATTGTGGATAGAAAAGTAGTGTGTCATGTTTGGAAAGTGACTTAACTTTTAAGGTTTATTTCATAAATTGGGAATTGGGGTAGATATTCATTTTTGGTAATTTGTGTGCTCTTGTGTCTCGTCATTATGTTGATAGTGTGTTTGATTTCGCATTTAGAGTAGGACAATTATTCTATGACGGTTAGAGTTTGGTTTCTTATTAAGATAGGGAATCATTGTAGCAGTAGGTCGCTTTCTGTTGATAACGTAGTGAATTGGCAAGTTCTTGGTTTTTATACCTTTGATGATTTAGTTTTGTAAATTGTTTGGCTATTTTGTTAGAGATTCCGCGTTTTGACGTTTATGGAATTTGTTGTGTTGTTTAGTCTTTGAAGATTGTGTGCAAATTCTGTTATAAATAAGTTTGGCTGATGACGTGAATTGTGGATGACGTTTCGTTCGCTTGGGAATTTAGTGGGCTCTGTAACTGCTGTACTGTTGGGTGGACTATTTTAAGTTTGTTTGCTTAGAAAGCACTTAAAGCACAGGAAAACCAACCTAAGGATTGCGGTTTGTTACAAACTATTAAAACAAAAATAATCTGCAATATCAAGGATTGGCCTAAAGTAGCTGATAGTGGACCTCCATATTTATATCAACTGGACTTCTTCTTTTTCTTCAAATTGCCTCCCTAGTGTTGAAATAAGTTCAATTAGCAACTCCATAAACGAGTCATGGATATGTTAAAGTCGCAGTGTCAAACATGGGGTATTATCCCTCAATGGTCGCACGTTGTCATATGGATGTCTAATATCAAGGTTGGAGAAAGATGTAATCGTCAAGGCTCTAAGTGGAAAGCGATATGTCTTGCAAAGTGTTTGTGAATTTTGACGCGATACCTTGTCCAAGATAAGGGAAAAGTAAAGTTGTTAGGGGAAAAAGTAGCATAATGACTTTCTTCAAATCCTTCCCTCCTACTTGTTGTTGTGGCTATAAAAAAAATTTCGTGAATGTTTTGGTTGGGAGCGAATTTGACCCTTTTTTTAAATTCAAAATATCTTGGTTATTGGAACTTTTGGGTTGGAATAAGCTTTGAATTGTAAAGGTTGGGCTATTTTAGTCCCGATAGCATGTGACTTCGTGGTGTCTTGAACTTATAATTTGAACATGTTTTGAGTTTCTTTGAGAGGTGTAGATTTGATTTTTCTCTCGCGCTTGTGTAAGATTTGTTGTGATGATTGGAACTTAATGTCCGGTGCGTGTAGAGTAAGTGTCGGTATAGGGATTAGTTCACTGCGATTCCGCAAATTTGGAATTGAATAGCAACCCTATCGCTAGGACTCCTCCAAACACTATTGGATGTATTCAACATGCCACAACTTGCCGGTTAAACTCTCCAACCTCCGTACTGGAACCTATCGAACAACGTGGAGTGAATACGTGAAATCTGATGAAATAGATGGCTGGCCAAATGCTAATCAGGATCTCCATCAGATTACCTATCTTGATGATTTTATCTGTCGAATCTAAACCCCGCTAAGTCCTATGTTAGAAACACGTATAGTGGTCGGTCCACTTCCATGTATTGTATTAGTCTTCAGCTCGTAGTTCATATGAAGGTAGAAGAGTATGACACGTTTGTGAAGTTGGATTTTATCAGAGCTCATTTGTCAATTTATTTATTAACTTGAATTTGTTTGATACGGATAATAAGCTTGAAGTTGGACCGTAATACTTATCAAATAAGTGGGCCTTTGAAATTTAAATTTGGTTTTGGGACATTTGAAGGATGTTCTTTGGTGCTTTGTTTGGAAGATGGAGATTGTTAGAAAGTGACTTAAACGGTTAAGAGTTGTGTGTTTCTATAGATTTTTGCGAAATTTGGATGAGTTAATGTTTGTGTCTGACTTCGAGTTAAGAGAGGTTTTGGTGTTGTGTAGGTATAGAGGTTTAGAATTAGGACAATGTATATTTTGTATCAAAGTGAGCGGTGGGGAGTATTGCTATTAGTATATAGGGATCATTAAGTATCTTTAGTGTGTCGGTTGTAACTTTTGAAGGAAGTGTTTGTATCAGAGACCTTTGAATTTGTTTTTTGGCAATGTTGAAGTAAAGCCGCTCATTCGCGCTTGGTTTATGTTCGAATTTGTTTATTTGTTTTGTCTGTTGGAGAGCATAATTGGGATTCATTTAAACTGGCCATTTAGGTGTTGAATTTGGACTCTAATTCTTGTTAGATAAGTGGGTCATTAGACTTATTATTCGTGTCATATTTGGAGCGTTTGGATTATCAGAGCTCATTTGTCAAGTTATTTATTAACTTGAATTTGTTTGATACGGATAATAAGCTTGAAGTTGGACCGTAATACTTATCAAATAAGTGGGCCGTTGAAATTTAAATTTGATTTTGGGACATTTAAAGGAGCTCAAGTCATGTTGGAGATTGTTAGAAAGTGACTTAAACTTTAAGGTTTGTTTCATAAATTTGGAATTTGGATAGATATTCATTTTTGTTAATTTGTGTGACTTCTCCTACAAGTTTTGGTGTTTGAGTTTGTCTAGAATTAGAAAACTATTCTATAAAAGTTAGGGTTTGGTTTCTTATAAATAGGGATCATTAGTATTAGTTTTCTTTGTACTTTTGAAGTGAAATTTTGTATCAGTACCTTTGAATTTGTTTTATAATTTGTTTGGCAATTTGAATAAAGCTTTCGCATTGTTTATTTGAATTTGTTTATTTGTTTTATCTTTGAATTACCAACATGTCACCTCTTCCACATTAACAGTAGCAATTAAGAAGTGCATTTACTTTTACTTGAACTCGTATTTGTCCCTGATCCGATAAGCGACTTTAGATAGAGTTCACTTGCAAACTTATGTCTTGTTTAAGTTTGTTTGTTTAGAGAACTAAACTATTGTCATTCAATTAAGTGTTAAATCTGTATAATTCTTTATAATTCTTTGATTCATTCTAATAAAATTTATACAATTGAAAAGTTTATCTTCTGGTATTGCATTTAAACTTCTTTACTCTTTGTTTCTTAAAACCAAGGAGTTGGGAACTACATTTAGGATTATCAATCATCATTCGGATAATTTAGGATTTTATATGTGGTTCGTGTGAGACTGTGAGGTAGTATTTGGGAACTACATTTACGTTTTTAGTAATGTCGTGATAACATAGTTGTATGATAATAGCTTATGTAGCCTAACTTTTAAAATACATGTGTACTCTAAAAGTAAAACCACTATAATTATGATAGGCTTTAGGAAGCCTTTTTAGCTTGCTTATCTCTCACTAAATTATATGCATATGCGTATTGTTTTAAGCACTAATCATTCATACATTGTCTTTAGAACAATTAAAAAACTTAGTTGTTGATCAAGCTTTGATCCTTGTAGCCTATAAAATTTATATATGGGTCGTTTCTAGCATAACCCGATATGGTTGAGCTCCATATCACATAACTGGTTAGCACAATCACGCCCTAATTTGTTTACGATGCAAGTGGGCCGTCCGTGTTAACAACTTGCGCCACATCCAATTTGTGTGATGATCGGGTTTTAACTGGAATTATGTCTGGATTAGCATTTAAAGTATATCTAGTTATCGTTAGATGTGACTAGTTTTTTTTAACGCTAAAATTTTTATTAAACAAAACTAGCAAGGAGCTAGAACTACAAAGGCAATTTAAGCCAATCAGTCCACCTAATAGACATTTTACCTCTAGACTTTAACCATGAAAAATAAAAAAGACGAATGTTATCAAAGATGTCACATTTCCTCATGACTTGAGAATGAAAAGTGACATTGTTCCTAAAACGCCATAACACCTAGCAAGAAGAAGCAAAAATAACATAGGCTTGATTCTTTAAATCTTTCGAAGCTTTCCAAGAAGGATACCAAACGTCCCAATCATCACAGGAGCTGAGTGAATGGAATTTAGAGTCGCACCATCCTCGAACCAAAGACCAAACGTCACGAGCAATATAACAGGAGAAAAACACATGAACATTGGATTCCACATGATTGTTACACAGCGGACACATAATATAATCGATATCCAAACCCCGTAATGATAGATTAAGGCGATGAGGCAAACGGTCCAAGAACAAACGCCACATGAAGATGTTAACTTTTCGAGGAATAACCTTGCACCACCTTGTGCATGGGATAGGATTAAGCAACAAGCAGTCATCTATATGTTTTCGAACATCACTTACTGAATAGCTTCCATCCGAGGATAGGGAAGAAGAAACAGAATCAACCTTATTTGATAAATTGACGGAGCCAAGCTCCATAAAAAGGGAGTTGAGATCGGCTAACACTCTACCTCCATTAATCGGCCTAAACCAATTCCATGACCAAGCTTTAGTAGCAAATCGATCCTTGACAAGGCAATTCTTATCCCTATCAAGATGAAAAAGACGGTTGAAATGAGAACAAAGAGGCACATCTCCAAGCTAAGAATCTTTCCAAAAATGGATTAAAGAGCCATCACCAATATTAAATCGAATGGAATGCATGGGAACCATACCACTTGAATGAAGCTGGAAAATAGAACCTATAATACGAGCCCATAAGCCACTAGATTGGCAGTCTATAAGCTCAAAACCTCCTTCATCACCATGAATAAATTTTACAACTTTCACCCAAAGGGCCGACGGATATTTTAGGAGACGTCATCTCCATTTAAGGAGTAAAGACATGTTAAAGGCCTTAAGACTACCCACGCTGAGACCTCCTTTATCAAACAAAGCAAGAATGTTAGACCATTTAATCTAAGCAAGTTTCTTTTTGTCACCAGAAGCACCCCAAAAGAATGAAGCTCGAAGACTTTCTAGCTGTTTAATAACGGCTTCTGGAGCTTTAAAAATGGAAAAGTAATAAATATCGAGACTTCCTAGAACCAATTTGATGAGGGTAAGCCTACCACCTGAGGATAGCATATTAGCTTTCCATCCGGACAATCTAGCTTTAAAACGATCAATTAAGGTGGTCCAAATCGTAATACGCCCCATATTCGACCCAATAGGCAAGCCAAGGTAAGAAAAAGGAAGAGAGCTAGAGGAGCAACACGTACCTTCTGCCATATTGGCAACCTCAACCGAAGAAACCCCCACACCATAAAGGTTGGACTTGTTGATGTTAATTTTAAGCCCAGAAGCAAGGAAAAACACATCAAGGATGCGAATGATATTGTCCATGTCACTTTGATTCCACTTAGAAAAAATAATAACATCATACGCATAGAATAAATGCGAAATATGAACACTAGAGGAGCCAATCTTAATGCCACGAAACAAGTTAGCAGCTAAACCATCTTTAAGCATGATATTAAGACCTTCCATGACAATAATAAAACGGAACGGAGACAAAGGGTCTCCTTGCCTTAAACCTCTCTTCAAAGAAAATTCCGAGGCAGGACTTCCATTAACAAGGATGGAAGCTCGATAATAAATAAGACCCGCCTTGATCCAACTACGCCACTGAGAACTAAACCCCAACTTATCCATGATATAATCTAAAAAGCGCCAACTTACCGAATCAAAAGCCTTTTCAAAATCAACTTTAAATAACATCATCTTTTTCTTCCATTTCTTATACCAATTGATGACCTCACTAAGGATAAGAGGCCCGTCAAGAATTTGGCGACCCAAAATAAAAGCAGATTGCTCAGGACTAATAATCGAATCGATGACTTTGGATAACCGGTTTGCTAAGATTTTTGCAATGATCTTGTAGTGAACTCCAATAAGAGAAATAGGTCTAAAATCTTTAATATACAAAGGGTTGGGGACCTTTGGAATTAAAGTAAAAAATGATGAATTCGAGCCAGGAGGAAACTTACCAGAAGCGAAAAAGCCATTGACAAAATTCTGAATATCATGGCTAACAAGATCCCAATATTTTTTGACAAACAAAAACGAGAAACCATCTGGACCTGGAGCTTTTTGACTACCACAATCCCAAACAGCATCTTTTATTTCCTCCAACGACACCATCGAGTCCAAATATCTACGATCAGAATCACATAAACGTTTACCAACCACAATAGGAGGAAAAATCACCGGCGAGTCATGACATGAGAATTTAGCTTTATAAAAATTAAGGAATGCCGTTTTGATATCTTTTGGGTCAGTAATCCACTCTCCCTCATGCAAAATCCCATTGATCATCTGAGATTTACGTTTGGAGTTGATAATACCATGAAAAAATTTAGAGTTTTCATCTCCTTCAACGTCCCATTTTAGACGAGCTTTTTGAATAAGATCCATAGATTCAAGCTTGTCAAGATCTTCTAATTCAAGTAACTTATTAACCCGAAGTTGTCTATCTTCATCGTTTGCGCAGCCTGCATCAATTTTATCTTCTAAATTTTTCAGCGAAAGAAGGATATTTCTCTTTGTACTATACTCACTTTCTTTTGTATGAGAATACCAAAGCTTGAGATGGGATTTTAAACGTTGCAACTTTCCGTGAAAACCATGAACCTGTAGAATTAGAATTCCAAACTTCTTTAACCGTATCATCAAACCCCTTACGATCAAACCATGAATGAAATAATTTAAATGGAATTGGACCAAAATCAGAATACTTACAGTGAAGAAGAATGGGGTTATGATCCGACCAAACTTTATCAAGAACAGTGGCTTGCAAGTGAGGATGAGCGTTTAGAACACCATCAGAAACGAGGAAGCGATCAAGTTTGCTTAATTTAGTTCCCAGTTTGTTCATCCAGGTATACATCTTTCCACCCAAGGGGAGGTCAATAAGACCAACGTTATCAATGAAGGAATTAAAAATCAAAGCATCGTTACTAGAAAACGTGGTTCCAAACCTTTCATTTTCATGTCTAACTTCATTAAGATCTCCAAATAAAATAATATGACCAACATGTTGATGGGCGAAAATGCGAAGAGACTCCCAAAGATATGCCTTATCAGGTTGATGTTGCGGACCGTACACGTTGATAAGATAGTAGTTATCAGTCGAATTCAACCACTTGCCTTCCATAATAATGTAATTATCACTACACCAGATCTGATTTTTTTAGAAAACATTAGGATCCCACATAGTAACCAAACCCCCTGATCTACCTCTAGCCATATTGCACGCATAGTCGAATTTGAAGTTTCCCCATATCGATTTCAAATTGAACAACTCCAGCTTAGAATCCATAGTCTCTTGAATACCTAAACATTGGATATTGTGTTTAAAACACAACTCTTTAACCCATACTCGTTTTAGCCTCTTCTTTAAACCCCGGATATTGATTGACAAGATATTCATTTATCTACTAAAGACACACCTATCCCATTGATCATCTTCCTGAAAGATCTTTTACATCCTTTAACATCATATCCTAAGGCGTCACCTACTTCAATCATCTTATTCATTTCGTTGATAAAGGAGGCGGTTTACTACCTGTATAGTTTGACACCTCATGATCACCCACTTTAACATTATCTTGTACTTCATTCTTTGGGAATGTTGATTTTGTCTCCCCTACCTGCTCGATAAATCCATCAAGGACCTTATTATGATTATCTTCCATATTAAAAGAAAGAACATCATCCTCGTGTGCACCTTAATCCACACCATCCTCTCATCAACTATAAACGAAGTAGAAGCAGCCCTAATCGTTCTCCAAACATTTTGTAAAGCTTTATTCGACTTGAAAGCCTTACAAGACTTAGCATTATTAAATTGGATCCAAACCCATAAACCTCTGGCATAATGAATCTTGACGTCATCAAAACCTTCATTCCTGCAAATACGATACATGTTGCTTATCGAACCTACCTCATTTACTTTAACCAAAACCACCGTAGAACTATCATCGACAGTAATAAGGCCATGCTCACTTAAAGTAATATAGTTACCCTTATCTTGATTCACATTATTCTGGTTCCTATTAACACCTCCACCCCTAGATGCCACCGAGGTAAAAGAAGGTTTATCTGAACCAACAGGGTTTCAAAATTGAGTAACATTAGGTTTCTTAAGATGGGGGAAGTCTTTGTTTGTTGGGATTTTATCGATCTTATTTTGTCTCTAGAATTTAGCAACAGAAACAAACACATGGTGACTCCCCATCTAAAATGCTAGAAAGCCTATTAACAAAAGTGTCCGCGTTATTTACCCCCAAGAATCTGACAAAACCGAATCACTTACCAATTTCTGAACGCTTGTTAGCGATGAAAGCGTCTACAATTCGACGAAAAGGTTGGAACTCCTTCCATAACCCTTTAGCATCCAAGGATTCAGGAAAATTCGTAGCAAAAAAGGAGGTAGCGATTTTATCAACATCTTTTTCAAAAGGGTTATTGATGCATTTAGGCATTAAGGTTTTTGTTTTTCCCAAAAACCCATGTCCATGCACCAGGATCAGACTTAAACGAAGAAACACCAGTCATAACGAACACAAAGGAAGGAGAAACAAAACAGATAAAGATGGTTTGGGAAATTTGATTTTGGTTGAAAAAGAGAAGGCTTGAAGGAAAAGAAAGAACAAAGGAAAAAACCTTAAAATAAGATCATATCCCTATGGTCCTAAGGTAAGAGATCGTCTAACACGCTCGTTTAGAAATCAATCAGCATGTGATGATCTCAATAAACAGGGGTTATAACAATCACCGCTCAAATGAGGTAGTAGATACAATCAATTTAGGGTTCATGATGATTGAAGGTTGGCGGCTGGATTAGGGTTTTTTTTAAGTTAGTATGTCAGATAGTTGAGAGCGTACATTGTAACCCAAACCAAACCAATAATATTTTTGTCATTATGTTTTTGCTTAGCTTATTTATTAGAAAGTATCATTTTGGTAACTCATTCACTCTCGTGCCGTATTCATTTCCTTTTAATAATAAGTGACGAATGTAGTAAGATATAGTTAACAGAGATTCTTCATTATTAAATTTGTACTAACTAACTATCTTACTTACTAAAGTGTCTAAGTATTAAAATATACTAGAATAAATAATCTCTACACGTTAAATTTCTTTTAAATAGAACATTATTTTCTTAATCTATAATGACATAAATTATGTCATATTCTACGCACGAAGAATAAACCTACAAAACCTAATCAGAATTCGGTTTTTCTTGCTCTCCCATCATCGAAATTGTCAGGCCCCTCTTTATGGTTGTTTTGGGTTTCGATTCATAAATCCACCTCCACCAATCAATCAAATTCAATCAAAACCAACCGACAACCGTCTCCTCACCAGATCCACCACAACGATCACCATCTGCCGCGCATTCCCCACCGAGGTCTCAGCCAACGACGCCACATTTATTTGTTGATCGTTGGCTTTGTGTTGATAACCGGTCGACTTACTTGTTTGTTTGATAGCCACTAGACAAGATCTTACTATTTGTTGGTCGATCGTCGGTTTATAACGATCTGGTTATTTGTTTTACAAAGAGAGAAAAGGGGGACATACTTTGACGATTGTGATGGCTAATTGAGGCACGTTATTTTATTTTTATTTATTTATTTATTTTTCAAATCCAGGTATCATTCCCGAGACGACAAGTGTTTGTTTGTTGGTCGAATCTAGGGTATCAAATCCCGAGACGACTTTTGTTGGTGTCGAATCTAGGGTATAAGTCCCGAGACGACTTTTGTCGAATCTAGGGTGTCAAGTCCCGAGACGACTTTTGTCGAATCTAAGGTTTAAGTCCCGAGACGACTTTTGGTTTTCGGCAGATAGATACAGGTTGAGTCTGTCATCTTTGACAGATAGATATACCTTGAGTCTGCCGTGTTAAGCAGATAGATACAGGTTGAGTCTGCCATCTTCGACAGATAGATATACCTTGAGTCTGTATGAATAAATTTTATTTCTTAGTTTTTTTTTCTCCAGTCCGAGCTTTCGCGATTTCGCCGCTCGGACTGCGGGGGAGTGTTAGAGAATAAATATGGCCCAAGCCCGGCTTGTGGGTTGGGTCCATTAGGGTTTGATATCTTGTACTCTATATATTTGGTTGATCAATAATATTATACCGAAAGGGTTTTATCATTGTCTTACAACTTATACCAGTTGGAGGATAGTCTTTGTATTGCCAACTGTTCGTGTATGTGACCGCCAGGAATGGTCCGCTAGGAAGATATTCCTAGCGGCCTATTTATTGTCAAACACATTAATAGACTGATTGAGATACTAGAACCTCACAAGTGAATAAGACAAAGACATCGGGAAAGACCAAAGGATCACAAGACACAATATACACTATTATCCACTGGATAATAAGGTGCTCCCCGTCCTAGAGCAGTCAACCCAGATATTAAGGGACGTGGTTTACTAAACACGTTACCTAGCTAACAAAAGTAATATAGCTCGGCTAACCATCTCCCGAGATGTCAGGTACAGTATATTTCAACAGTATATTGAGTAATATAAATACTCAGTGCATTCAATGCAAAGGGGGATCCACCATACATTTATTGCACTCACTATAATAATCTCTGGGCATATTCTTGCAAATATCTTACTCTCACGCCGGAGCTTGGTCTTGGGATAAAACCCAGGACGAGGCTAACGCGTGTTATCTTATCGACAGGATCGCTGAAGCTTGGAATCCCATAAAGGACGGACGACATCCTTCCTAGCGGATCTTTGCATCAACAGTATCAAATACTAAATTTCATCTCATTTCATTCAATTCAACGCATACATGATACAAAGACAAGGTTTATAACAAA
>BQNB010109199.1:0-22801 GCA_026074375.1 Tanacetum coccineum | reverse complement strand
AAGGATAAAGATTTAAAGATCTCGGACATAAAGACGAAGTCGAAAGACAATGACAAAGGCTCAAGATCAAAGATCACAAAGCATGAAGGAACAAGCCTACAACGAATTCAGAGACCAAGACCACAAGATCTTAACGACAAAAGCAATCTCATTGATCTCATGAAGGAGTGTCACAATGAACTCACTTCGGGGGAGATTGTTAGCCTCAAAATATTGAGTCGAACAATGGAAGTTCGTTCATTATATTAGGTCTCGGTCACTTAATTAATTATACGTTGTAATAGGCTAGAAGGGTAAACGGGCTCGTATATTGTAAGCTAATCGGTCACGTGTATCGGGCGAAAGCCCAAGTAATCCCGAGCCCGGCCCATAGAAAGCCCATAGGCATGCAAGCCTAATGGTCTTGTATAAATACCCCTCTCCAAGGATGGAGAGGGTGTTGATTCTTGTTGATTCTCATTTGTTATTTCTCATTTGTAAGAATTCAACCAACTCTATTTTTCTCTCTTTATTTCTCTCTCTAACTTCTCTCTACAATTCTTCCATATCTTCTTATCTTATTTTCTTGTTCATCAATGGTGAAGTAAAAGTGATTTAAGGTTACCGACAACTAGGTTCCATGCACTTGCAATAATTACGTCCTTTGCTTTAACTTCAGGTCCATCAAACATTTTTGTCGATAAATGAATCTCATAATTTATGTGATTCTAACTCACAAAAAGGTAAGTATATCGAAGGAAACCTCCTAGTTCTCTTGGTTATAATCTAATTAGAGTGATAAGTCTGTTATGTTCTGAGTTCTTACAATCCATAATTATCGTGACTACGAGGTGTAGGATTCGGTCTCTCAGCTAAGGGTATGGTGTTTCTATATGCTAAGGTTTAAGAAAAATTTGCTTAGTTATGACGCTTACAAATATGAATACGAATGCACATGACCGACATGACTCACGAATACGCACGTAAAATATTAATAAAGCACGAGTTCGATATAATCTCATTGACAATGTAGAGAAAACAAAGAAAATAAAAATGGAAAGTAAGGGTAAATTGACAAAATTTTATAGTGATTACTCCCAGCATAGCATGGTCATTCCTGAATTATACATAAGTGATCAGGCTATGTGTAATTAAGGACTAACGATGCAATGTTCATTTCGTCAAAACTAGTGTTATGTTTCTCAAAGTTACATGGTATATACAATATGGTTTAAAAGATAGCGAAATAGTTCATAAAAACAAAGACAAGATAGTTTATATAGCGACACAAAACATTTTGTAAAGGAACATAAAATAGCTTAAGAGGTGATATCAAAATAGTTTACGAGAAAGTCATTTGACGGTTTATAACGTAACAGTAAGGGGGTTCATAATATGGTATCAAATAGTTTACGAGTTGACAACCCAAAAATTTTATAAAGTGACAACGTAATAGTTTGTAGAAGACACGAAGTAGTTCATAAGATGACGACGACATAGTTTCTAATTTGACAGCGAAATAGTTTTTAAAACGACAATGAATTAATTCATGAGGTGACAATGAAACGGTTTGTAAAATGACTGCAAAGTAGTTTATAATAGGGTAGCAAAAGAGTTTATAAATAACTGCAAAATAGGTTATAAGATGGAAACAAATTAGTTCATTAAATGATAGCCAGATAAGCTATAAGGTAATGGTAGGATAATTATAGGAGATTGACAAAATGGTTTATAGAATGATATCAAAATAGTTTAAAAGGTGTTAGCGAAATGGTTTATAAAATAGTGGCAAAAGAGTTTATGAACGACGACAAAATGGGTTAAAGATAAAGACAAGTTAGTTTGAAAAGTGATTGTGAAAGTAGTTATGAGATGGCGCTAGAACAGTTTATAAAACAACGGTGAAACAGTTTATGTTAATGAAGTAGTTTATAAGATTCCCACAAAAATGGTTTATAGGATGACAGGAAAACGGTTTATATAAAATACTAGCGGAATGGTTTATAAGATAATAGCAAAATGGTTTGGAAGGCGCTAGTGGAACGTCTTATATTAATGATAGCAAAATAGTTTATAGGGTGACGACGTAACCGTTTATAAGATGGTAACAAAATGCTTTTATAGAATGTAGTAAAATGGTTAATACGCTGTCAACAAAATGGTTCGCAGACTGATGGTAAAGCAGTTTATACAATGTCTATAAAATAGAAAATGAGGAGACGCTAGAATGGTTTATAAATAATAGTGAAATGGTTTATAAGGTGTTGAAATAAACAAGAAGCTATCAGCTAAACGGTTTGTAAGCTGGTGGTAAAATAGTTTATAATGCGACAACTACTATGTTTATAAGACGACACTAAAATAGTTCATAGGATAACATACAATTAGTTTTATAACGACACTAAAATAGTTCATAGGATAACGTCCACTTAGTCTATAACAGTAAAGCGGTTTATAAAATAATAGTAAAATGGGTTGTAAGACGGCAATATATTTGAGGAGTATCTTACATAAATTATTTGAGAATTGAAGTGTAACTAATGAAATCGCCATGACACAAAATGAACAGAGGGTTTAGAAACATCCACTCAATATACAAAATTTATAAGGAACTGCTAGTGTAAAACTCTTAGGGGTTACGGTCCAAGTCTATTTAGGTTCTACTAGGCACGATAGGAAATCTCTCTTTAAGTATCAACATTATCTTTGACGACCTTAGAGTTCTCGTGAGCTTTTACTTTCCAAATACGGTTCGCATGGTTCAGATTTGGACAATTACTCTTGTAATGACCTGATTTTCCACACTCATAGTAGGTATTTCTGGTTTATAATTTGCCACTGCAGCCTCTAAGTTGTTATTAAAACGGGTTTCCTACAATCTCTACTCGTATGGCCAACTCTCTTGTAGTTATTGCACTCCACAGTGCACGTTTCAGTGAGGCGCAACTTACGTTCGTTGTAGAAGGGTAACATTTCTACATA
The DNA here is from genome assembly GCA_026074375.1 of Tanacetum coccineum. Lineage (NCBI taxonomy): Eukaryota > Viridiplantae > Streptophyta > Magnoliopsida > Asterales > Asteraceae > Tanacetum > Tanacetum coccineum. Next base: position 19,840 of record BQNB010109199.1, on the reverse strand, counting down.
TCCAATTTTGTTATTTGGTCTAGCAGTGTAAGCTCTCGCGACCTTTTGTCGTTTATCTTGTTGTTGGCATTCCTTGCCACCTTGACTTTCTAACGTACATCATGAGCCACACGGTTTGTCTCATAAACAGCAATAGCTTTAATAGCATTAGCAATTCGTTGGGCTATAATACACTTATTCCTTGCGGAACTCGTTCCTTGTCTTGTTGCCATCATTCTCTTCAAATCAAAATAAATAAAAGAAAAATAAAATAAGTCTGGTTCTGAAAGTCGCGTTTCTAAAAGTGGAATGCTATGCGGTGACGGGTTAAAGTCATGTTCAACTTAATCGGCATGTTTCTAAATGACGGTATAAGACGACGTAGGAGAAATAAAAGTATGGGACGGGTGCTCAACTCGTATTCGGGTTCGGACAGTAAGATAACGTAGGGTCGGAAGACTGTGACAAGTTTTGATGTTATGTAAAATAGTATATTGTAAATTTATGAAGAAGTTTTAATGACCATTGTATCACTCATGATGTCTTGAGAAACGTTTAGAGACCATTGTGCAACTCACAATGTCCTGGGGGAAGATTTATTATTTATATAAATAACTTTTATATAAAACCAACGAGAAAATCTAGATAAGGCAAAATAAACATAATATAATTATGGAAATGTATTATACTTAATACTCTTTTACTTATCGATAGCAATTATATACGTAAGCAAGTAAACATGTAGGATCACATACTGGTTATAGACCAGACCTAGATATACTACCTGGTTCTCTATAACCTTGGCTCTGGATACCAATCTGTCACACCCCCAAACGGGGCCTGGACGGAAAACACGTGTCCGGGGGTGTAGGTTCCATGATCATTCATACAAACCTTAACAATGATGTGTAGAATCAAGATGCAGGAAAATAAAGACTTTATTGATGATTGAAAGAAACTTTTTGGTGGCTAGAAAACCTAACAAATAATATTGACTAGCTATAATGTCTAACCTAATTTTGACTAAACTAGGTGTATTTATACTAAAAAGGTTCTGCCCATTCTAGGCTTTTGTTGGGCTTTCCGGGCTTTTTCTTTGTCAGCCCAATTACATTAATCATTAATTAATTAACCAACTAACGAGCTATGAAACGCTAGTTTTCTTCAAGACCGAGCTTCTCTTGTTAGACTGTGAAATTGTGTTTCTAACAATCTCCCCCTAAGTGAGGTCTTCTTTTGAGGTCTTCTTAGCGTACATATTTGAATTCATAGCATATTAGCTCGTTGTCGTTGCGGTTCTTCACTTGTCTTGCATTTGTGCTTCTGTAGAAATTCAATCTTTGAAACTTGAATTACTAGATTTGATAACTTCATCTTGATCTCAGATTTTCTTGAATTACTTGTGATCTTTTCTTCAATTCGCCATTCGCTGAACTTTGGTCCGACATGCTCATACTTGCTGTAATCATGAAAGCTTTAGTACTCTTTCTTCTTCTAATTATTTTGACTTTAGCATTTGAAGAAAACTTTGATTTCAGAGGTGCGGAAGCTTCATGTACTTAGCTTTCTTGATGTCTTCAAATCTTTGAGTATGAACAATATAGTTTTTAGCAAACTATCAGCTATCAACGGATTTGATATGTCTTTACCATGAGCCGTTTGCTATGGACTAGTCAATGCTTTGTTGCAATAACAAGGTGCAATGATAACCTTATAGTTTTTAGTAAACTATCAACTATGAACGGATTTGATATCTCTTTACCAGTAGCCGTTTGCTCTGGAGTAGTCAACTCTTTGTTTTAGAAACATGGTGAGTCGATTACCATACAGTACGAATACTGCACCTGTGATCAGATAGATTCAATAAAGAACCTTCTTGACAGGTTTTCCAGCTCAAAGCCTTTAAGTCCTCCAATACCGAAGTATCAGATTTCCGTATGCTTGCTGTTCTCTAAACCAGATGTCCGTAATGGAATGGTAAAGAGTGAGTCAGTACAGTTACTATCTGCTGACTATACCGTATAATTCCTTGTTCAGCGTTTTACTTCTTAATACAATTAAGTACCGTAGAAGACCTGTTGGCAAAAACATGATTTGAAAAACATTCGATGTGCTTGTGAAATTTATTTAGGACACAACGAAAGTTTAAATCAGAATGCTCTGATGATTTTTGAAAGATATCTCGAAAGATATGAAGTGCCTCATGGCTCTCATCAAACTCATACAAGTATTTGTAAGACGAGTCATTCTCACTAGTGGGTACTGTCCGAAGACAAGTATATGAGTATTCTACGAATACCCTGGTGGTACAACATATCATTCCTTCACATTCCTTAGGATCACTTTCCCAATCATGAAACAAAAGATTCTTTATGAATTATCAAGATACTTGTGTATAACACAAAAGCTTTGGTATCTTGACATTGTTGAGTATATTGACACTTTTACTCCCCCTACACATGTACATCGATAATTGAAAGATGTTTTGCACATGCAAGGATAGGATTTAGCATTTTGAATCAATCGAATCATTAGTTATCAGTTCATGTTTTAAGTCACATTTTCTCCCCCGATCAAAACTGTTCAAACTTTTGTATGGTTTTGATCTATAATGGACTTAAAAAGATTCAAGCTCCCCCTCAATCATGGAGGTGAGCTAAATAAGCATAAAATATCAAGTGAATATTGAAACAAGACCTGAAATATACAGAGACATAAGTTGTGGCTCATTTTAATCTGTCAGCAATAGAATCAGCAATAGTGCGTCCAACTAACCTGCAACACTATTAGTAAAACTAATTCTCCCCCTCAAACAATGACCCGTATATGTTAGAAAGAGTTTTGGTCAATGTCTGAATGGTAACTCCGAACATGTTTGATAAAACAAATTGTTTATGAGAAAAATTGTTTGGTGTTAGAAACGACTTCTCGTCTATTAAAGAAATAATGCACTGAAACGTACATCATAACTTAGGTTGAGACCGGGTTACAGTCTGACATAACTGCAAGCCATTTATCTAAAAAAAATTCCGTTTTCTATTTTTTTTTGATTTTTTTTCAAATATACACAAATATACAAAGGATACAATGCTTTAGCATTCAAAACTACCCCTCAATGCTTTAGCATGAAAAACCTCACCAGGATATCCCTTGGATACCAGCCTTTTCGAATCACTAAGTTTGGCAATTAGTGAACCTAGAGATCATAGTACTTTTTGGATACGTAGATCACGTAACGCTCAGGTAAAGTTCTAAAGGCACCTGCAACTTATGGGTTCCATTATCCGTAGTTTACAGGATAGACATATCATATACTATGTGAAACTGCCCCTCGGCCAGTGGGTTCCAATTGAGGGCTTAAACTCACTAATGCACTAATACCTTTTGCTTTCCAAACTGTCTGTAGTATTTCTCATATTACTGTTGAGCCTTAGGGGGTTTGGCTTTCTCACTGTGACTTCAAAGACGAATCATAATACTCGTTTATGATTATACAAAATTCAACAAAAATTCAATATTGGGATCTGTGCTCTTCCTGCGTTCACCACTAGATTACTGGGCAAGATCACGCATGGTTCTCCGAGTGTGGCTCTTTAGATAGGTTTGCGAGATTCTTGTGGCGAGGTCTGGTTCTTGTAGACAGATTTTCTGTAGAAACCCTTATAGGACTTCTTGTTTTGTTGCACTTGGTGGTTTTTGGAGGGTCTATTTTGAATGTCTGGGGGGTTCCGAAACAGTAACTCGCGCGCCTTTTCTTAGGCGCAACGGGGCTGGTTTCACCCCCAGTTGGCTCTTTTTCGGAGGCTGGAACGGTCCTTTGAATTGTTGGTTATACATCCTGAAGCAAGTTACTTTGGTTTCTCACGATGGCTCGTAACTACTCCTCCACTACTCATATTTGCCACTCAGCACTCAGTTCTTTAGTTTTGGCATTGTCAGCATGTTAAGCATTAATACTTTTTGGTGATATGTAGAACGTGACGTATTGCATAGATTTTGATGTTCTCATAACGTCGATTTTAGATTCCACATGTTTCTGCTTATACCCCATCAACGTAAACCCCATTTAAATGAAGTGAGCGCATCTTTCAATCTGCGACGGTTCTGTTAGATTCCCCTGTAAAGGCACCTGCTTATCAAAGCCTACCTACAGTTCGATCATACATTCAAACATTCTAGTGATGGCGGATCTGACGTCTGCTAGTTTCCGCCGATGAGTGTCAGCTTCTTTTCCCTTGAAGTGATCCTTTAATTTGGTTAATTTTCATAAGAAATATGCAATTAGAAGCGCATTTTGAGTTAGAATTTTCACCAAACTCCTACTGGCTTTTGAAGACATTTTTTAAATTAGTTTGACAACTTTTAACTCGTGTAAATGACGTGATATTTCTTTTATAAAAAGCATCACAACGCTTTTTAGTTCATATTAAGGCATTTGTTGCTTCTTTTAAAATCTCAGCTTCAAGTTTACTTCGACTTTATTGTGTTCCCCTAATGTCACATTCTTGAATCTGACGATTATCACAAGAACCATTTAGAATAGTGGTAACAACAACTTCAGAATAAGCATAATAGAAACAAAAGTATCTCTTTCTAAAACATTCAGCAATTAAAACACCTTGCTTGGGGTGGTGTGGGGGGGGTGGTGCGGGAGTAGGAGGGGGGCGTAGGGGATGTCATTTTTGATTAAAAGATTTTTCTTCTCTGTTATCGGTTTGTATTATCATTATCAAGCACTCAACAACGTTCATATTCGATCTCTAACGCCATAATGGAATCTCTTAAATTCCTGCTACTTCCTTAACAATTGTGTCATCTAGCAGTTTGTACGTGTTGATCTTGAATAATCAAGAAAATGTACAACTTGTTGCCAAAGCAAACTCTTTCGCGTATTCATAATCACGGGGAGTGACACGATATAGAGGTTTTATCGACTGTTGTTTCTTTTATTAGATCGACATCACAAATTAGGGAAAAACAGCCTTATGTGTGAAGGTAGCAAGAACTTGACTAGGAGGCGGGGCTTTTAGGCACATATCAGGGTAACAGGTGTGGCGTGGCGGTACTTAGCTTGACTAGCAATTTTGTTGGGCAGGGATGCCAATACTCCTGTTCTCAGGGACAGTTCCTGCTGAAGGAACGAACTTGAGGGCAATTTAGCTTCTCATAGACCACTTTGGGTTCTAACGTTGCCCTGGTTTTCCTTTCAAATTTAGCCATACTGACTTCAGCACTGGTGCATGTACTTCATAGTATCCCTACGCAGTACTAGCATCTAATAACGGGAGCCTTTTTCAATATCGTAGGTTACTGCGGAACTTATAGAATATCTTGTGCACGTCTTGTGATGCATTTTCGCTGGTTTCTTTGAAAGCATTAGAATAGTATGGAGTTGGCATTTGAAATTTTCGTAAAAAGATCAGTTGCAACTTTGTTTGCACTTTTTCAAAACATACTATTTCATCGAACGGCTACGTTTATCCTCAAGTTTCTTTTGCGCAGTCAGTTAACACCTTTTGATTTTCAGATTTCAAAAATTCAACTGTGGAAACATCTTTACTTTGTAGGTGTGTTTTTTAGCATCACTTTCTCATTGCGTCAAGTTCAGCGCTTTCTTTCAGGATATCGCTGAGTCACTAGGTTATTGTTTCCTGTTAACTCGGCGTTCTAAGTCAAGTTTAACCGGTTGGGTATCTAGACACGAACAGTTCTCTAGTTATTTTGTCAGAGCTCAGCTGTTAAATTCTGATTTTCAAGATGAGATCTTGATTTTCTTGAGTTTTTTTCATCTAAAGTATCTGCAATTTCATGCCAAGAATGGTAACATATGGAGATATTAGCGATGAACCCCAGTAGACTACCTCATGTTGGAACAATTCTGGGTCTATATGCATTAAAGTTTCAAGCTTGGACATGTGATACGCCAATAATTGAAGAGTCAACACTTAAGATTTGGGGTCTTATTACACTTTGGGGACAATTGGTATAAACCGGAATCTTTATCTATTTTGTTGAACCATTTGAAGCCATGAGCTTATGTAACATATAAGTATTTTGTTAATCCAATGTATCTTTTTCAAACGACACGTTTAGTAGTCGTTCTCTGGCCTTGTGCTATTGACCCAATAATGTAACGCCTTCGGATATTCAACATTCCGATGCATACTCAGATTTGAGGGTGTTACATAAGCTAGTGATGCTTTTGGCTACTGGACTTTCGCCATCTAGGGTGCAGCATTCTACTGCTTCGCCTAGCAGCACGACGCTTGTATTGCTCTCCCACAACCCCGTTTTCACGGTTTAGGCTGCTCCCATTTCGCTCGCCGCTACTACGGGAATCGCTTTTGCTTTCTTTTCCTCTGGCTACTAAGATGTTTCAGTTCGCCAGGTTGTCTCTTGCCTGCCCATGGATTTAGCAGCAGTTTGAAAGGTTAACCTATTCGGGAATCTCCGGATCTATGCTTATTTTCAACTCCCCGAAGCATTTCGTCGCTTACTACGCCCTTCCTCGTCTTTGGGTGCCTAGGTATCCACCGTAAGCCTTTCCTCGTTTGAACCTCGCCCTTAATTTTAAGGCTATGTGTTGAGATGAAATAATTGAAAGATCTTTGAAGCAATGATCAATACAAAGACTATGCGGAAACTAGTCTTTATATCTTATAAGAACAAGTAAACAAAACAAGCCTCAATATATTAATACGATCACTCTAAAATAGTGATGGGGTTTTACAACCTTGAAGCTACAACAATGGTGGAAATGTGTGTAAACTACACGTGTGTATGTGAGTGAAGAAAAGGGTGCGCTAAACTAAGACCCCTACCCCTCTTTATATAATAGAGGGAGTAGGGTTTACAAGACAAGATAAGATCAATCTTATTTAACCAGTCTTCAATCATCATAAATACTATTTGACCAGTCTTAGTCTTCAATACTATTTGACTTATTTAACCAGACTTCAATCATCATAAATACTATTTGACCAGTCTTAGTCTTCAATCATCATAAATACTATTTGACTTATTTAACCAGTCTTCAATCATCATAAATACTATTTGACCAGTCTTCAATCATCATTAAGTTCTTTATCTTTCACATGTCAGTCCTTCATGAATTCTAAAATTCCCAACAATCCTCCCCTAAACTTGAACGGTGACTCCGTTACCTTCAAGTTTCCATCGCGTTTCAGCTTGAGCACCAGGAGGATATATCCAAACACTTCAATGTCCATTGCTTGTCTTCTCAACGAACCATGATAAGCAAAGAGGTACAAAGAATCATCAATTAAATAAGTATAAAACTATCCTCATCACTCGAAAGTGAATCATTGAAAGGTATAGTTTTTGGCAAACTACCAGCCATAAACGGATTTGATGATGTCTTTACCAAGAGCCGTACCCTCTTGGACTAGCCACTCTTTGTTACAAGAACATGGTGAGTGAAGGCCATAGGATTTTTAGCAAACCCTTACAGCTATCAACGGATTTGAGAAAGTCTTTACCATGAGCCGTTTGCTATGGACTAGCCACTTTTCATTCAAAGAATATGGAAAGTGATAACCATCCAGTTTTGGGTAACCTGGCAACCATCAACGGATTTGAAAGGTCTTTACCAAGCAGCCGTTTGCTCTTGGACTAGCCAGTTCTTATGCTTGTAAGGCATGGTGAACTGATGACCATTTGTTGTGTGGTGGTTAGCCAACACCCAAACCCTTCTCAAATAGAAACAAACCACTCATAATAAGCCTCCCCTCAAACTGGTATTTAGCCTCCCCTCAAATGTAGCTTTTTTTTTTCTTAACTAACAGCAGGAATAAATAAACTCGTGACCAGCAGGAATCGAACACGTAGTCAGCAGGAATACTAACAAACAGCAACAACAAAAAGATACCAGCAGGAATATAAGAACAAATCAGTAGGAATGTAATACCAGCAGGAATGAAAAATGATCAGCAGACACACAATATATCCAGCAGAAACAATGATCGTTACCAGCAGAAATAAATTATGAGCAGCATGAATCGAGAATAGCAATCAGCAGGATCAACAAACGAGTACCAGCAGGAACTTTTAACATGACCAGCAGGAATTTCATAATAAGTCATGAGCTGACCTTTTCCACGTCTATCCTTTTGGCAACAGTAACACGTGACCCACAAAACTGGCAACTTAACATGTGATCAAGACCAAAATATTAGGAAGTTATTCAAAGAATAAACAAAATCCCTATGAATTAGGGTTTCCATATAAATCATGTCCAAAATAACTCCACCATTCACTCAGTCAAATATGCATTGTAACTACTCCCATATATGTCGCACATTCCATCTTATCTGCTGTGTACATTACCAACCCATATATTCAATATCAAACACCACGTACCATTCTTTACCACGTCAAACTTGGCAACACGTATTGCTAACCATAAACTCACGACTTTGCCTAACCACTTCCAAGATTCACACACTTATTTGACCATCATTAGGAACCTTGATGAAGACCAGCAGGAACATGTAAAGCAGGAATGAAGAACAAGTAGCAGAAACATTTTCCCAACCAGCAAGAATGAATCGAACAAGCAGCATAAACCTCTTTTTTTTTTTTAAATATACAGGAAACACAAGACAAGAAAGGATTAGTGCTTTTGGAAGTCCCAAGCCAGAACCGACTTGAATCTTCCATAGACATCAACATAATCATATCTGGTTAAAACTTTTGATGCTCTAGACGATTTGGATACATGTTCTAAAACAGCTTGTTTTGGTTTCCAAACCCACTTAGCTAAGGCCTTAACCGGATTCACCTTTGTTTTTGTTTTAGAAGAATCATATCTTGTACCCTTAACATTCTTGTTAATACATCTGTTGTAATTAGATGTTTTCTTATGAAAGGGTTTTTGAACAAAGTTCTGGTGATTCACATGTCTTGACTTATTCCATATTGGTTTAACCTGTTCTTGTTTATTTATCTTTTTCTTATGTTTACAGGTGTGCTGCAAGTGATCAAAACTACCACAAACATAGCAAGCTTTATTTTTGAACTCAAAATTATCTCCTAACTTTTGATTCATCATACCATTCCATCCTCTTTGATTACCTCTAGGAGTCTTATTGTTTTTCCTAAGTTTATCTGTTTTCTTAACATTTTTATTTTTAGAACAAACAGATTGAGGAATAAACTCAGGTGATTCAGCACTTAACTTAGACTTACACACGACATTTTCACTTGTTTTAGGTTCAATAACAGCAGGTTTAGGCAAAGACTCTTCAGCAGGAATGGACTCACAAGACTTTTTACCATATGTCATTTTTGATTCATCAATGTCAGGTTGGTTTGAGGAAGGCATGAAAATCCCAGTGATGGGTGGGGGAACATCATTCATTCCTCCTTCTTTGACAAACCTAACATGTTCTTGATAATAAAGTGTTTTTTATTCATTCGCTTCTCAGATCAAAAATACTTTGCAATTTCAGGATAATAAATTTCATTTGGCCCCTGTATAATCCTTTGGTATCCCAAACCTAGCTTTTGATTTTACAGACCATAGTATGACTATCAATTTATCTAAGTTTTTTAAGAAGATTCTTCTCCCATTTATTAAACCTGGAACAAAGAATATCTTATTTAGCTTTCAAATCTTGTTTTTCATTTTTATCTCAGCAATGATTTTTTTCAGAATATTTTAACTCATTAGACGTATTTTCCAAATCTCTTTGCAAAACCCTAATCTTTTCCTCATAGGCTAACTGATTATTTTGATACCATGCTCGTTGTTGATTCTAATGTTTTTAACAGCATTCTATATGCCCTTGAAACTTTAATAAAACAATCATTATAAAGTTCTATCAAGATTATCATTGATTTGTTAAGATCATTAATTTTAGACTCACAACCCCCCAAGAGGATAGTTTTTTACTGTAAGTTCATGTACGCCTATTTCTTCTTCACCACCCACCAAATTTGTAGAAATGTGTTCTCTTCAATCAAAGCTTCTCACGAGGCTCTGAACCACTTGTTGAAATCATTTAAGCTCCTTTTGTTTAGAACATGATCTAAATAAATTAATAACAAAGGCAATAATCAAAACAATGAATCATTGTTATTAATACAAGGTTTTCATCATCATCTTTAACTAGAATGACTACTACAAGCCCAATCTGTACCTGATCAATGGTAAGACGGTTACATCAACAGGATCAAACTAATGATCTTGGGGCTACACCACCATGCTAGCATCTATCTCTTGTGGGACGTGTAAACCCACACACACAACACGTTTTACACCTTTGGTGCACACACACTTTTTGGCACACCTAAACCTATGTCTATGCCCCTCTTTATATAATAGAGGTTACAAGGCTTACAAAGGAAGCTAATTAAATGCTTTGACCATCTAATTAAATGCTCATAAAAGATTAATTAAATGCTCATAAAAGACATTTAATTATACAAGGAAACTAAACATTTAATTATATTCAAAAACTAAACATTGACTTTTCAATCTTCCAGCATTTAATTCTTCCATATGTAGAATACCAAAGTGATCATATTAAGCCCTTGTTGTGTCATTCTTCTTCATTTAAGCACATGTAGTTTTGTAATCATTCAAATAATAAACCCAACAATCTTCCCCCTATTTGATACGTTACCAAAACAATCTCCATGAATGAAACAATCTTCAATGCTTCTCCTTGACTTATGATCTCTTTGAACATGACACCACACATAATAAGCTGCAAATCAATAAACCTATAATCTTCTTCCCCTTTTTGTAATCATCCAATAGGGATCTTCTATAGATATGCAACTTGGATCATAACAGCTACAAATCATATACCACAACTACTAATCCAGCCTTCAATACTCAAATTGCCCTCCATGACGCACAATTAAGAAAAATTAATCTGAGCATAGAAATAATAAACGAGCAGTAGTAATAAGATCAGCAGTAGTAATGAAACACTTCCCTCAAGTGGTGCATGTTAATGTTTAAATATGGTGATACAATAAGCTTCCCTTGAAAAGTATATAACCATCTCTTGAATCTTGAATTCTTAGTCACTTTGTAATGATCACTGAAGAAGAAAACTAAGTATAGACGGTACTTGATGCTTGAAGTAGAATAACCCAAACAGTGTCTTAAGTCCTTGCATTATAATATGATAATACTCATAATCGTTCTCTTCGTTTTTTGAAGCTAAGACCTCGTCTCTTGATAAAACCTGCATGCCATATACATGAGTCACTGACCATAGTGGATAGTAAATACCGTGTGAGTACTACAATGTCTCTCTTACATCAGTAAAAACTAGTTTGTATCAATCTTCATCATAAAACCGTATATAACCAAACAAGTTATCTCCAAAGATCCAAAGATAAATAAGAACCAAACCCGTGAAAATCCACATCATCATCAAAAAGCGATAAACAATTTTTCTTCATTAATCAATTATAGCAAATAATACGAGCCTTTAAACATTTAAGAACCAAAAATCAAACTCTTCTGTGTGTGTCAATCATCTGTCTGTCCGAGATCTCCAAAAATACTCTCTGCTTATCGGATAACACTGGCAGTACAAACTTTATTTCTCGGACGCCACTAGCAGTATTAAAACTTCTCGGACAAAGAAAGCAGTACAAATTTACACGAACAGATACTAACTTTCCTTTTGACAGTAACTAACCAACCTTTGCATTTTGTTGTGTGTACAAACAACTACTGTTTTATAAATTCGAACAACACCACGAGTAGCCTACTGTATCATCTCAAACAACATTAGTACTTCAACATTATATTATATTTTTTATTTTTAAAATTTGTACTAACCATCTTCCATGTGCAAACAGTATTAACTATCTCGAAGCATTATTAACAATTTAACTCAATCTGGCATAAACATACTTCAAACCAACAGTAGTAGTAGCAGCATTAATACCACACACACCATTCTATAATCACGTCCCATCCAAACCCTAGATATGAATTAGGGTTTCGTGATTCTTTTCTTCATACGCGCACTTCTAGATCCAGTAAATGACTCAATAAACGAACAACAAATCTTGAGTTCATTGAGGGAATAAATGAAAACGAATAAGAACGATTACTGGAACCCTAATCATAATTAGCCATCACAATTTGTCTATCATTCCTTACCACAGCCATAACAAAACTGATTAGAAAGTACGAAACAATACTAGTCATACACCAAAACCCTTAAAAGACTGGAAGCTGCTGTTCTTTGATGTTGCTGCCTCATTTGATTCTGCTGTTCATCAAGTTCATGCTGTTTCATTTGATGCTGCTGTGGCTTCTCCAGTTTCTGCTGCTTGTATTGTTGCTGCTGGTTACACTGTTACACTGTATCTGCTGGTCTTATGATGCTGCTGCTTACTTTGTTCTGCTGTTACTCAATCCTCTTGCTTCGAGAAGATCTATCTAGAAACTTGGAATTAACGGAGTCAACACCAAGTTTAGGGGAGGATTGTTGGGAGTAATTGAAAAATGACTAAGTGTTGTTTCTGCTGTTAGAGATATTCATTTCTGCTGATGGCATTAAGTCATTCCTGCTGATTATGTTTCTGCTGGTCATGTTCTCGTTTATGCTGACAGAGATAGAATCTGCTGATCTTATTTATAGACGTGATTAATGTAATTAAGGAATTATAGTTATATTCTAGAATTATCTCATTAATATAGGAATGAGATATATTAGGAAGAGATTGATATTACGCGTTTTTAGGAAGAGATTGATGTATATCTCTTACGCAATTTTAGGAATCTTGTTTAGCAAATTTAGGGTTTCTTCTCTATAAAAGAAACCTTTAGCATTAGGGTTTGGTACCGATTACGAATTACAAAAACATTTTATTATCAATAGAGAGATCCATAGAGGATCATTATTTATATTTATTCTTCTTTATATTGCATTGTTTAGTTTCCGTCTAAACAACTGTTAGAGTCTCTCACGTATATACTTGTGATTACGTAAGTACTATACAACCACAAAGGCTAGAAGATCTATCTAGTTCTAGATCTTAACAGTCAGGAATACCCTCGAACTCACTTAGAATTTAGACAAGGTTCTTGACACTAGACTTTATTACTTCGTCCGATTCCGTTGCCGGAATAGTGTCGAGATGCTCATCCTCCATTATGAGAGAGTCAACGGGCTCCTCGGTTGATAAAACGGGTGTGATTGCGACATACGGAGGAAGTCCAGAAATAATATTTTTTTTCAAGGGAATAGAACTTTCCTCGTCATCGTCATCATCGTAGCAAATAGGAATCTTCCAATATCGATCTTTAGCCGCTTGATCTTCCGCAATTTGCTTATCTTCTTCCTTCTTTTGCATATATTGACCAACCATATCACATATGGATGCCATTTGTTCCATAATCTCATTTTGAAAATTGAGAAGCTCATTTTGAGCATTGAAGATTGGATGATTGATGGTATATTGCGGTGGTTGAATTTGGTCAGAACCAGAATAATTAGAATCATAACACGGATTAGGTTCGTAATAATTCATCGGTTGACATTGAAAAGTCTCGTGAGGATCCCTATAATCTTCACAACAAGGATATTGTTGTGGAAAACTCGGTGAAGTTTGTGGAAAATAATCAAAGTTTTGATTGAAACACGGGTCCTAATTATAGACAAACAGGACTTGAGGTGGACAATCGTAACCATGATAGGCATCGTTCCCACATAACTTACAAGAGTATGACACATATTAGGGTTGTGGAGGTAGGTTAAAAACATTAGGAGAATCATTGAAAAAATTAGGAGTGAAATCATAAGTGAATGAATTTCCATCTCCAGAATAGCATGTCGGATCGAAACTTGGCAAAGTTTGTGGGAGCTCATCAACGGTTTGATTGTTGCATGGTTCCGGATTAGAGATAATCGGAACTTGCGGTGGACAATTATAACCATAATGAGCACCTTTCCCACAAGACTCGCAAGTACATCATTGACAAAAGATATCGTCTAACGAATCACCACACTCGTAACAACAATTATGGTCAATATACGGAGGACTTTGCAAGGAATTTTCACCGGGGTCCTGTTTGACAACGAATGGTTCTTGAGGAGCATTAACAACGTTGGTATTGTCAACGGATGACTCGAAAGTATCTTGAAGGTGTTGGAATATTTCCATTTTCAAAAAAATATGTAGAAAATCTTCCTTAAATTTCTTTCGTAAAAGAGCACATCCTCGATAATACAGACCATCAACCGGGTTTCCACACCTTGCACAATTCTGAGGGGGTCGTTGAGATGAGTCGAGTGTTTTATTAGGATCACGAACGATCTTGTCTACGAGACCCCCTTTAGAACAAAAATAGTCTGTAGTGTACAAAGCTCCACAAGACGAGCATTCTTTAATCGTGTAAAGGGGATTTAAACGATAGTCGAATGACGCCATAATAATTAAAAATAGAGGGATAAGAAGAAGAATTAAATGGCAACGAGGTTAAAGGAGATTATTTTTGGATTTTCGAGTTTTTTAAACATCATATTTTATTAATGGACAAAACGAGATTGAATAACTTAAACCAATAATAAACTTGTTTCACGGTAGCTCTTTAAAAGAAAAACGCACAAAGGAGCGGAGGAGCGGGAAAGCACGAAGCTATTAAAATCCTTCTCCTTTCGGGTCGTAGTTCCTCGAAACAACCCTCCTTATACCCCTCTTGTAGTTTGTTAATCAATTAAAGGTGAGCCGTACCTCACAAGTGACACAAAAGGTAAGTTTTTAATCTTTTGTTCGGGAACTTATTATGATAATGTTCCAATTGAGAACAAGGAAGGGTCTTCAAGGCACAACAAACTTCAATTCGATAATCGTCTCACGGCCTCCCCGGCAGCGGCGCCAAAAATTAACACGTTTAAATTCAACCCTTTATATATATTAAATATATAATATATAAATATATAATAAGAATAAAAAATGTCAATGATAAATATTCCGTAAGGCTTTTAAAAGAGATTTACTTTTATCCAAAGTAAACTCCACAAAAACCTTCCCGGGTCGTTTCCCGTCGAGGCGTGAATTTGAAAATTGAGTTTGGTTTGCAAACAATGCTTGAATGGTTAAAGATTGGATTGGATTCTATTCCTACAATTAAAAATGCAAAAACAAGCAAAAGGAACCCTAAGACGAAAGCAATTTAAGTTAAAAACTTAAAACGTTAACGGGCATTAAAAACGCGACCTAAAAAAAGCTAAATTATCAAAATTTAATCCTAAAATGATTTTTTAAGTTTTAAAAAACCCTAAGTGACTAAAATGTAAGAATAAAGAATACTAGACTAAAAACGAAAGTGATTTGAGCTTAAAAACACGAAAAACGAGAACAGGATCGAAACCCGTTCTTTAAAAAAACGAAATTCTAAAATTTTAACCTTACGAATGCAAATTTATTTTTCCTAGGTCCTAAATGGTTAAAGAAAATTTTGAAAAAAAGAATTATATTTTTTGACTTTTATTTAATTTTTAATGAATTAAAAAAAGTTTTAAAGAAATTAAATGATTAAAAATAGAAAACAATTTTGGAAAAATACGAAAAAATTACAGAAAGTAGTTTAAACATAGTAGGATGCAAGAAAAATAAAAGCAGGAAAATTGGATTATTGAATAAGCCAGAAATAAGCAAAATGTGGCTTATGGCTTAAAAGGGAAAAATGGGTTAAAAAAATAAAGTGTGTAGACTTAGGCAGAAAAGACCCAAGGGCGCTTTTGATAGTAGAGAGTGTGTGTGGGACGTATAAAGGGGAGGTCTAGGGTTCGAACCTTGGGTCTCCTTTTTTATCAAAACTATTTTTTTAATTTTCTTGTTGCACCTATGTAAAACACAACTAAATAACCAACTTTAAAAAATAAACTTTTTACAAAACTTAAAAATAAGCCTGAAATAAGCTGAAAATTGGTAACATATTTGCTTCTTTTTTTAAATGACTTTAATGCTAAACTGTTTGGAAATTTTAGAACTAATAAGCTTGCTAAAAAGCAAAATAAGCCAAAACAAAATATCTACTAAACCTAATAAGCAAGTCTAAAAAGAAATAAGCCAGGAAAAAATAAGCAGATAAGAAAAATAATCAAATAAGCAACAAGGGCAAAAAGTGCAGGCAAACATCCACAAGGGCACTTTTGGGCTTATTTTTAAGCCCTCAAGTGGAACCTTATGGCTAAATGGGGTATACCCCTAAAAAGATTGACCAATAAGCTGTTAAAATCAACAATTGGAAAAAGGTTTGAAAGTCAATTAAGCCAAGAAAAAGCCTTGTAAAATAGGCTGTTTGCACTCATCACATGCTGATGTGGATTTTTCAAGGACAAAAGGCTTATTGCAGCCTTGATTTTAAGTAAGATAAATAAGACTAAAACCTAAACTAAGTAAAAACAGAAAAAATTTGCCAACTAATGAGCTTATGCTCAAAATTTCAAAAGCTAAAAACAATTTATACTAGACTAAATTTGAATTTGAAAAAAAATGGATTTTTTACTTAGAAAATGGACTTGCCAGATTTTGGCTAAAACAATAGTAAACCAAAAGACCTCAATGCTACTGCATTAGGACACTAAAAAGAGCACATGAACAACTCTTATGAGATGGTTTTAGAAGCTTAATCAAATAAGCTATTTCCAAACTGTTTTTGAACACAGTTTTGAAAACCCTTTTTGACAAAACTTAAAAACAGACTTAGAGACTTAAAAACTTGGAAAATGAGATCAAAATCAACTCACAAAGGCTTGTACAAGATTTCCAAAATGACCCAAAAGGCTTTTTACAAGTTTTTTACCCACTTTGGGTCTTATGCCAAATTTTAAGCTGATTAACAAAAATCTAAGCAAAGTAATTTAAAGACAAATAAAAAGCAATGACTAATAAGCAAAAAACAGTAATAAAAGCACAAGATCAAGCACTGAAATAAGCAAAAGAACAATAAGCACTTTAAAGGCAATACTTGACAGTTTAGCACAAAGACTTAAACTAAAGGCATAAAAGCAAATAACAAACATCAACAAGCATAAACAACAATAATAAGCACAAATAAGCTGAAAGTAACAGTAAATAAGCAATTGAACAGTAAAAGGCAAAAAATGAGAAAATTGAAAACTCACAAGGGTCCAAGCTTTTGGCAATGATTTAAGCACTCAAATCCAATCCTATACCTTACCATAAGCTCTACAAACCCAATAAGCCATCCATTTTAGCTTATCATCCACAATAAGCCAAAAACAGCAACTCCTTTAAGATTTGACCCTTTTTTGAGTGACCCTTTTAGTGATCCAGTGAGCAGTTTACACAAAATAAGCTATTTAGGAAGTTTATTTTGTGTAATCTTATAGCTTATAAACTTAAAAAAAACAGACTTGAATATTTTCCAACAATATTGCAAATCAAATTTGTAAAACTGAACAAATAAAACTTAAACTTAAAGAACACTTTTAATGAAACTGAAAATTCAAACTTTCATTAATAATAAAAGAGTACAATGCTTTGAAATTTAAAAGAAAATATAATAAAACATTTAATTTAAGCTAAAAAAAGCAGGTAAGTAAAAGCTCTCTCGTCAGGTTGTGCTTCTTGGCTTTTATAGTCCATGTGGTCTTGTCATCATCTCCCTAGAACCTTCACGCACCTTAAACTTGAGCCCTTGGATTGACTTGGTCCCCAATCTGATTGATCTCAACCGTCTATCCTTTGTCTTCTTCCTTGTCCAATTAGAGTGCCTAGGATTGCCAACATGTATTTGGGGTTTAGTGAGGTGGGGTGAGGTGGGAAAGTGATGTTTATGATGTGGGGTGAAGGTTTTGGCTAGTTATCTGCAAGAAAGGACACACACGATTGTGTGAGGGATGTACAGTAGAGGCGGGAAAAAAGGGGTTTTATAAGGGTGCAGGGTAAATAGTTTGGTGAATTGGCAAACAATACTCATCTTGTAAGTTGTTATTGCAATGCTAGTCCATGTGGTGATTATAATTTGGGGATGTGGCAGGTTAAGCCCCTCTATTTTATATGTTTGTTCTCAAGTTAAGTCCTTGTGACTAACGGCAGTTAGTTATAAAAGGGTTATAAAGGCTAACACAGTTAAGTGCAAATGGGCTTATACTTGTGGTCTTGGGCCGGTTTATGTTTAAAAAAGGAATTGAGCCTTTATTTAAACTTTGGACTTTTAAGTCTTCATGTAATGTTTAAATGGGATGACCGACCCATTAAATGGGTACGGGTGGGCCCATTTAACATTTCTTCGGTTTCGGCTTTGACTCTGACTCTTGACTTTTTGGTCTTTGACTTCAAATTTGACTTTTACGCTTTTCCATTCCGTGCTCGGTTTTGTTGTTTTTGGCTTGATTTTTCGTCCTTTTCTCGGATATCCGTTTCCTACACAATATAAGTGAAAACATACAAATACAATGTATTTTTGGTACGTTTTTGGTCATTTAAGTCTGATTTTAAAGGTCAAAGGTGTGTGTATTTAGGCACATACCAATATCCAATCAATTTCCAAAACAATTTATCCAATTTTTGTGATTATAAAATAACATATTTTGCATGACAATTATGCTAACTAACATACAAGCAAACATGCAATTCAATCCAATCATATCAAACCAACAAATCATATATTGGGTAGGCGTACCCATCCGATCCCTCATAACCAATACTGAGTAGGCGTACTCATCTGATCCCTCAGACACCAAGCAGATGACCTAAATCACTCTTGGATCATACCGAATCCTTTTTCCTCTAGCTCAGGCTATGGGTACCCATAAGTAACCCTCCTGACTAGGCCACAGTACCTTCTACTAAACAGGCCATGGATACCTGCAAGTAACACTCCTGACTTAGTCCACACATGAATATCACATCACATAACATGTAGCACATAACGCATATCAGTCACATAATAGTCCATGCATTTACACTAACACATAATCACAGAAATTTAAAACTCATTTCAACACTGCATCATTTCCATCCCAAGTTTAAAACACAATAAAAAGTGGGTCTATGTAAATGCTCAAAACGCAGCTTCCAATTCCTATCACGCAACTATACTAATAAATAAACATGGTTACACCTGACCAAGCTAAAAGATCTAGTCCATGTAACACACATATGATGGATGTCTAAGGGTTTGATTAACCATCATGGGTCACCCTGACACCATGCCTAACCTTAACCACCTCATTAACACATTACACCAGTTAACTACAATTTATTCAGAAATTCGGAATTTTAGTGTATCTTTACTAACTTAAAAACCTTACTTGCTGACCTTCATAAATAATACCAAAAATCACCTAAGTTCATTTAGGAGTTTACTAATTATCTTGTGATTCTCAAATGCTCATTACATGTGCAACTACCCCAAATAAAATCCAACTTCAAAACTGTCCTAATTCGGATCTGATTACACACTGAAATGTATGGCCCTAATTATCATACTTAGACATATAATCAGAGACTATCCTTCAAGGGTTTCTTTATATATATATATATTGAAATTAACCATTGTTGATTGGCTAACCCTAATTCCACTTTTAAGTTAAGGTTTTACCCTCCTAATCATGACCTAATTCTGACCCGTATTCACTATTTTAACAACTTTTCTTGTAACCAACATTTAACCAACTTTGAAACTCAAAATCATTCGAGGCTGGACTTTTTGAAAAATATACTCTTTGAACTACAATTTAGGCTCTTGAATAATATAAAAACATGTTTCTAACATCTAGATATCATCAGTTGAACACATACCTAAAATTTGCTCAACTCTAAATCATGTTCTAACGCAAACCCATGCAACATGCATGATCATAACCCTAAACTAACCCTAATCATCATA
>BQNB010109198.1:2140-22801 GCA_026074375.1 Tanacetum coccineum | reverse complement strand
TATACATAAGATAATTCTAAAAGCTACTCTCTATCACTACTTCTAGATATCTTTGTGAGTGAGGGTACCCCTTTATTTATAGGCTTGAGAAGAAGCTTCCAGGTCTCAAACGCTCCTCTTGATCTTTTAATCTCATGCGTCCATTTCTTGCAATCATTGGATCCTCATTCTAGGCCGTTTGATCAATAAGTATGCACACGGATTGCCAGCGTGGCAATCCGTGTGTCAGAAGCTTTGTACTTCTTTAACAAAGGATTTAGTGTAATTTTTTCATTCCTTGTGTGTTTCTTTAGGATCCCGCGTGTCATTCCCTTGTAAGCTTGACCAATCAAAGGCTTTGGTGACGTTTTCTTTTGCTGACATGATGCTTAGTACTTGGAATCTTCTTTTGGCTACGTCAAATGGGATTTACCCTTTGTTTTTTATGCAGGTAAAAATGAAGACGATAGATGGATTGTAAAAACAAACTTTCCCGCCTTCTTTTTCTTTTCTTTTTATAAGATTGTTTGACCCAGGGATGTGGTTGTTGACTTGGGCCCGGGTATAAAGGAATTGGGCCACAGGTTTATGGATTCAGGCTTGGGATAAAAGGGTATTGTTATAAAGGGATAACGGCCGTTATCTCTTTAATAAAAAGGAGATAACGGTGTTAGAGTTTAGGGACTTTTGGTGAAAGTTATTTAATATTAAGGGTATTTTAGGGGATTTGGCATTTTGTGAGTTGACCATTGTTGACCAAGGGTTGACTTTTGATGACCTTTTGCTAGAAACTTCCGGCTCTTGTGCACTCTATCCGTCCCCGTGTCCGTGTTTGTCCGGTTTTGACCGTTTTCTTGTGATTTTTGCAATATCCGTACCTACACATCACAAATGACAAAACAAGCAATATACAAGCATAACTTGCACAATTTGTTCATTTAAAGGCAATTTTTGGTATAAAAAGGATATGTGATTTCTCACATATCACAACGCCCATACATTCGAAATTTCCTAAAAAGGGATACATAAATGGTTTCAAAAACAAAATGTCCTACCATGACGGTTTCTATGTTTCTAATACATGGAACGATTTATACACGATCTATACATATTCATGAACTCTCATGGGTTCTAATTCAAAGCAATGGCTAAAGAATGCGCCATCACCACAATGCCGGTGGTAAGATAAAACCTTGAGGCAACAATGACCTCAAACTACTAAACTATTTAGGTTCTTGAAACCCTCCTAATTACTAATCCGTAAAAGGTAAAAGTACGAGGTTTTCGCCTACGGAAAGCATTTCGAATCTATTTTCTAGAAATATAGGGCCTACTGCCCAGAAAGTTTTTGGATCCAAGGTGAAATTACCCTTTTACCTCTATTTATCAAAGCCTCATATTTTTCTAAAATTTTATCGCTACACTAAATTGAGTGTATCTCCTAAACTGTGCGTCCGCAAAATCCGAAACGACCGCTCAAGTCTAAGTTTGTTCAATATATAGAACTTACAGTTTTACATATTTAGGTGTTGCTATATAAGTTTTTGAACTTATTACTCATTCAAATTCTGGTCTAAATTTTCTGACTAGTTTTGCCATTTTAGCGATATCTCATTCGTCGGGCGTCGATATGACTCCATCCGAATTCCTATATGTACCTAAGATGTCTTTCTACATCCTAGTCCAATTTCCCAGGTCTTCATAGACCAAAAATATTTTGAAACATACCCAACAAGCTGCTATCCCAAAGCAATCCCCAAAGAAATTTTGACAAATTTTTGTAGCTTACGAAAATGAGCGAAATTTGAAATTTATTGATGCTTTTGATGTGAAACCAATTGGAGGTGATAGCCCTAAGAGTCTTCTACAGGTACCTAAATTTTATTTTGAAAAGTTATTACAAAAATATGGAGTTATACTCCTTTTCCCAACGGTATACCCGATTTGACTATTTTTACAAAAATGACGATATCTCACTCATCCGGAGGAGATACGACCCTATCCAAAGAACCACATATACTTAAGACATATGCCCACATCCATATTGGATTTCCCAGGTGCCTTATGACCAAAAATAATTCACAATCAACCCCACAACCTGCTGGTTACAAACTGCCGTATAATCCATTTCAAAATCCAATCAAACACCATTTTAATTCCTTCAAACGCCAATACAAAGCCATACCCAATGACTTAACACTCCTTCAAACACAAAAACTCATAGATTTCCAGAATCAAACATTTCATGACTTACTAAGTAGAGGTCGATACGAGAGAATCAAACGCAAACACCAACTTTATTCGAAAGTTCCAAAGATAGACGTTTCCAAACGACATATTACGCGGGAGTAAGTTTATAACTGTTTTCCAAAACAATGAAGGTTCATGGGATGACATATAAAAGTCATACTCCCATTAACAGGAAAATCTCAAAATGATAGATTACGAAACAACATATGCGAATCAAAATCAATAAGAAGAGCGTTCAAATTCAAAATCAATTAGTAAAATTTTCAAGTGGGATCGAAAACTAAATCGAGTCCCGACATCAAGAGATAACAAAGTAAAGTTTGCGAAAAAGTTTCGAAGATAATCGTATAACAACGATGTTTTCATCACGTATCAAAATAATTTTTATCACATCGCATCGAAATGTTTAAAGAAGTTAAACTCTTCGCAAGAAGCGAATATCAAGATATATATAATTGTACACCATAGAACGGATGTCGTATGTATATGTATATACATATATAATCATTACTTGTACCAAGTATCAACCACTTGTTATGCACATAATATGCAATCAAATATATACCACATAAGGCTTCTAAGGATCGGGAGCAACACGCGCGCGGATATCGAACATCGGTGAAAGACTTGTGAAAATTTTCCGAAAACAGTTGTAGTCCAAGTTTTGTAAAACGACTTAGTTCACTACAACCCGCGCTCTGGTACCACTCTGTAACACCCCCAAACTACGATACGCAGCGGAATACAACATTGGAGTGCTACTTCACAATAGATGCACACGAGTCCCAGTAAACGTTCAAAGATACGTTTATAAAACACAATTTTATTTATTAGAAAGATCAGAGTTACATATCAAATTATACATCATGTCGCTAATACCCTTTATATTTTTTTTTTTACTGAAATTATTTCTAAAAGTCACAACACGACTTGATTTGCTAAAACACTTGTTTAGTTTATGACACTACTTTCACCGAGACACCGAAGCCTTGATTTCCGCTTTTTCTGTCCTCATCCAGCCAACAACAGCAATTAACTGAGATACATGCTAAAAAGTCTAACAAAACTTGAGTTGAATTCATAGATTTACAAATAATATTAGAAAACTATCATATACTTTGGGTTCAACAAAACTAATAACGTTGCTCGTAAGTACAAGTTATAAAAATGAGATATCCAACTAAAGAGCCCAGTTCAACCGAAACTAACACATTCAAACCGTATGAACGAATACATGACCTGAGAAGTAATGGCCACTTCCCCTAATACTAACCACAAAATGTCCGTTACAGGGTGCTCACCGTCGGATCCAAACCCCGGACAGGGTTGTCAAACCCAATAGATCTATTTAATGCATTAGCGTTCACCAACACATGGTAACTAACGGCCACACAGCAAGAAGGCATATACTCAGTAGTGAAGGAATCATATTCAAGATCAAAAACAGTTTGCGTTCAATTTCACAAAACAACACTATCTCCCCCGTCGCTGAGTTAAAAAACATTGAAAACTTTAAAAGGGAGGCTATGAACTCACCTTGGTCGAAGCCGAAGATCAAACAACCAAAACAATTCACGGAAAATTAATGAACACGATCACGACCTATAATTTATGTCGCTCGATTACTATTCCAAAAAGTATAGTCAACGATGCGTACATCGTATCAACAAAATCATATATATGGTATATATATATATGTGTGTGTGTATAATATAATATATATATATAAATTTATATATAAGTAAATATATATATAAAAATAATATATATATATATATATATATATATATATATATATATAAAATATATCATTCATACATGTGATGAGAAATCCACTTGCGCCTTAAATCCCAAAACCCACAACATTGAGTTATAATTGTCCCTCACATTTTATCTTACTGTAACTTTAATTGAAGAACGTTAAATTTTTCGATCATTTTCTATTTTATAAAGTTACTCAATTTTCGGAAGTTTACCATCTTTGTAAGTTAAATATCTAAGTAAATTTATAATACTTATTCATTTAATGTATATCCAGTAACATAGTAAAAAATTATATAGTCTTAATACTCGTTTGACTTATTTAAACTCAACATTTGACTTTTATACTTATATTTATTTTTACCCAAATCTGACCCGCACCAAACGACTCTCTAAATCACATTTTCACGATTTGGAGTAAAGAGTGATTTTATGCGAGACGATATTCCGGACAACTTTTTAGTTTTAGCCGAGACCCGAAACTCGATGGAAAATGACGAAAATGCCCCTGCAAGAATCTGCTGTAACTTGTATTTTTAATAAAAACGCAGCAGTTTGACCATCGGTTTTGACCCGCTATATCACGTTTTCGTGACTTTGACCAAAAAGAGATTTTATAGAAAACATCATTCCGGACAACTTCTGTGTTTCGCCGGAAGGCCGAAACGGATTCGAAAGTGCCCAAAATGGCTATCGAGAATCAAATCAGAATGTTTATTTCCTAAAATAGCTGTTGGAAACGTTTTAAGTTTTCAAATCGTGTTTTCGCTATAACTTCTTCGTTATAAGGAGTTACGGGACGTTCGAATTACCGAAACGTACATTAGGACGAACTCTATAATGTTTCAACATTAAAAATCAGATTTTATGATTTTTCGAACCTCGTTTTCTGAGCAAAACTTTCTGCTCGAAATTTATTTTTACAAAACTTATCGAAACTTCATTTTCACCTCACAACAACATCAAATACGCCTAGCTAACCTATCTCCGTCAACTAATCAACCCATTCACAATCTATTCTAACCAACGCAAGTGTCGGACCTCATCACATATAATATACGAAATCAAATTAAGAACGAAACAAATGATAAAAGAATGCTCACAACAACACACAAGGTGTTGGTTTCGGCCTTCCTTGTAGTTCGAACCTACGGACGCAAACACAACCCAAAACCGAACACTTTCCAATTTAACCCGGCTTCAAAACACAATAATCTAACCCTTTTACACCACTTTTTAACTCGAAAATCCTTGAAACTAACTCGAACTCTAACTCCAAAAATACTCATTGCATGTCACTTTTTATTAGTGGGGTTTGTAGGCATCGACGAGGGGATTAAGAAAATATAATCGGGTTGTTGATTCGCAAGTTTTATACACGTGAAATATATATAAAATATAACCTTAAGAGTAATTAAGAAAATTACCAAGTTACCCTTGATAAGATTCACTCTCAAAATTATATATAATATAAAATACGTATATTAAACCGGGTAAGTATGATCACCCGGGTCGTTATCCCCAATGATTAGTGAAATTGAAACCACGTTTAGGTTCGGATCCTGATTTGCATGGAACAAAGATATTTTGGATAAGCTATTACTACTAAATAAAAAGCAACAAGTAAAATGAAAATTAAGCAAATAGACTAAAATTTAACCCTAAAATGTAAACTGAAATTTCACTAAATAAAGAAAAAAAGTTCCGAGAATTATTAAAAATAAAAGCCCTAATTTTTTTTTCTTTTTATAAAAGTTTAATTAAACTAATTAAAACTTTAAACCTAATTTACTAATTAAAACTAATAAACATAATCAAATTCTTAATCCTCATGTAGAATTTTTTTCTTGACCAATAACTTGATGATTTGAGGAAGTTCTTTGATTTATCAGAGTTGCGGAAGTGTAGCTTTAAACTTTAAGTATGAGATATGAAGGGGAATGAATATGACAGTGTTCTTGCTTCTGAAAGGTAGAGATGTTGTTGATATTGTTGTACATAAATGTATCTTCCCCTAATTGCTTCCCCCCAAATAAACAACCATTCGTATGCGCATACTTCACACAAACAACTCATAGAAGAAAGAAACTATAACCTCCAAGTCAATTAAGTCCCAGATGTTGTATACACCAAAGTCAATTAAGTCTTGGATGTACATATTTCTTCCCCCCAGTTGTTGCACTATGTTGTATACACCAAAGTCAATTAAGTCCCGGATGTACACATTTCTTCCCCCTAATTGTTGCGCTCTATCAAAATATTCAGCTAGAACACTTCTCTTCCCCTTGATTATATTTGATGACCATCAAACATAATCATAATCTTGTTACGCCTGAATATTTGAAAGTGAAGTCACGTGTAAAGTGTAGTCTAAGCATGAGAGTCAACTACTAACTTTAATTCCAACAATCTCCCCTCATCAATATTGTGACATCATAAGTGTTGTATATTGGATATCATAACACAAGCCTAGGATTAATGTTTGGTCAAATTGTCTAGAGAGAGAAAGTGGGAGTTCTAGACACGACTAACTTACTAGATCACTTAGATTACTAGTTAACATAATTGAATCATAAACAATCTTTTCAAATTAGTGACCTTGTTTAGCGTTGGCTTAATGTTTAGCACTCTTAGGATTCTATTTCAATCATGTGAATAACTTAATTTGGAGTAATCACTTCTCGAATGTTCTGGCATCTCGCGGCACTAAGGACCATGCACTGTCCACCATAGACATATAAGCGACTCTTGTACTTTTTGTATCTTTGATGTTTAATACAAATGTACTTTTGTGTCCTATGTGAGATTTATGATTTGATCTCATTTGGCTCTAGACTCAATAAGTGCATTTTGGTTTTTGTGATCGGAGGCTGGAGCAGACTGCCACCTTTTCAATATCAACAATCTCGGAGTGAGATGTCAATAGATTATGCATTTAATCTCCGTGACAATGAAACAAGATTCTTTTGAGAGAATCTTGAGTGGCTGGGAAGGGTTGTGCATTGCATCACTGGGTCCATGATGTCTTTCTTCAATACCAATTATCATCTTTGTGATATTCGATAGATTATGTATTGACCCGGTTTCTGCCTAATGTTTGTGGAGTGCTCTTTCTTTTCACCCTTTGCACATCATTTCTTTTTCATTCTTCAACCCCTTCAATGTCCACCAAAGACATCATTACTATCCATATGTTGTGATTGTTCGATGATAGCTCATGCCTTAGTTTACATTATTCCCATTCACATTCAACTCCATCATACCTAAGGACTTATATTCTATCTATGGAATGTCCCTAGGTAGATCCCTCCAGTTCTGGTTGGATCATGAGATAATACCTAACCTTACCACCTTATTTCTTCTTTGATCATCGTGAGGTAGTTGGTTGATGGGTATTTAAGATTGAAACCATAAAACCATTTGAAAATCAATTAAAGTGTTTGATATAAATCAAAACATTTAACACTTTAAAAGTTTCACTTTTGAGAAATACTCCCACTACGCATGTGCATCAAAATTATTTTATTCAAAATTATTTTGCACATGGAGGAAAGAGTTGATTGCATTTTTGAGTCTTTTAAATCACTTTGATATTCTACACACTTAAGCATAGAGAGTACGCACGACGATATAGAGAGCAGAAAGATTATATGAGAGAGAGATGAGAGATATAGAGAGATTCTCCCCCTTAAAAATAGTATACCATAAGATATTTTTGATATCAATGTATTAAAATAGCTATATGAGATTTTGAAAACACATGGGAGAAAACGGATATAGCATGATTATGATTTGGAACCTTTCTGAATGTTCTAAACAAATTTGAAAAACTAGTTGCGTCAAAGTATTTTGATATCTAAACGTATGGTCAGTAGATTGCTCACTCCTCATCCTGTTAATATCAGGAAACGGTCGTAACCGGACATAATCTTTACCATTTGCACGCTTATCAATATAAACACGCTTGACAACAACTACTTTTAAATCGATTATTATTTGTTTGTTCAAAACATTTTCCTTTATACTCCCCCTCAAAAAATAGATATAAATCAAATGATTGAATGAGAAAGGGAGTGTTGAACACACAATTTGAAAGATTTTGAAAAATCTTTTTGAATAACTCTTGAAAATGTATGTTCAAACTTTTGAATACCATTTTACTTGAGCCAAGATTAGGGAAATATCTTAAATAAACTAGCTCAAAGTCCGAGAAGTTGTAAGGCTGCCGTTCTGAGGTTAAATGTACATAAATGTACAACCTTCCTTTATTGAAGAACGAGTCCTAGCATGAGTCGGGGGGATGACATTTTCTTAGATAAGTCGGATGTCCCGAGCACATTTTTTGAAAAGATTTTGATAAAAAAATTGCTCGGGACAAAAAAGATTTCTCTTCTTTTGAAGAAAAAGCGCACTGAAACGTACACCTTTCTTTTATTTGAAAAACTGGAGATTGTTATCTGAATTTTATTAACAAATCCTTTTTTAATGAGCAACTTTTGAAGATTCTGACAATTTAAAATAAATTTTGACTCATAAACAAGGAAGATTACTCTTCTTTTAAAGGTAAAGCGCACTTATGCGTACACGTTCGACTACGCCGCTCGCTCTCCTCGGCCTCTCGTCCACGGGTTGTAATCTGACATTTAATTACAAACCATTTACATGGAATTTAGACAACAACATTTGAAACCCATTTAAGCAAGGTGCTAACGGGTTTACCAAATTTTGAAAACCAATTAAAAGTTGTGGTCTAGACGTTGTAAGATGTTGAGTTCAACGAGAGCTTTAAAACCGGTGTTTTCATTTGAAAACACTCCATGGGAAATCAATAGAGATTTAAAATTTCTTTTGATTTTCCATTGATTTTTGAAACTCGGTGTTTCATGTGAAGTTTTAAATCTTGTTGACGAAGAAGATTTCCATTTGTTATTGTCATTTGATGAAATATTCTGAAAATTTGTTTTTGCATCGTTTGAAAATTTTCCTATTCTTGTTGTTGGTTCGAAGGCAGGTCATTCTTGTTTTGCATGAAGCATTTCTGATTTGAATATTTGAAAGTAGTGAGATAGATGGTAGATATGTGAGTTTTTGGTTCCACACTTGTTTTACCAGGTGGTAAAACAAGAGGGTGATGTTTCAAAAAACTTGATTCTTTCTTTTAAAGTACTTATCTTAAAACTCCTTTTGAGACAGTAGAGCTTCAAAAAGTTTGAGATTTTTAATTGGCCTCACACTCTTATTTTTACCGGTTGTAAAAACTTAAGTGTGATGTTCAAAAGATTGATTCTTTGCATTTGAAGCTCTGTCTTTAAACTTTTTGAGGAAAAAACATTGTTTTCAAATACTCTGAGATTTCTTAGAATAACTTCCTATCTGTTTTGTAAGAATAGGTTGTAAACTGAGAAACCTTTCTTAAAAATGTTTTTGAGGATTCACCCATGTAAACCTTTTCCGAAACACATTTTTTAGGTTTTGAAGATTTTGAAATATTAATGTTCCATTTTTTCCGATTAAGAGAATCAAACTTTACTTTTAAAGCATTATACGAAGTTCTCAACTCATGATATTCTTTTTGATAAGAACGTTATATGTGTAGCCCATTTTGATTCCAAAGATGTACTTTGTTTCAAAAGTGATCTCTTTCTTTGTTAAGAACGGTGGTTTCCCAAATTGATGAATTATCAAACATTTGTTTCTACAGCTTTCCCCATTTCAGTTTTCAAGTGAGTCCTAAATGATTAATTACTTTCAAAAATTTAACTCTTTTTCGGCTTTAGATTCTCAAACCGCTTACGAAGCCAATTGTAATTCAAGAACAACTTTCATTTTTTCAAGTTTTTCAAAATACGCCTCAAATTTGGCTGTTCTGTTTGACAATTCAAGATTGACATCATCAAAATCTTTTGACTTTTGAGCAGTGATTTTTTCGAGATGAATAACCTTTGATTCAAAATCACAACTTTCTATTTTCAAAGCTATTCATTTTCCTTATGTTGCCCTTTTTGTCTTCCTTCAGCGAAAACATTCTCAAGATTATCGATTTTTATCAACAAATCAGAATTTTCTTTTATTTGTTTTGCTAAAACTTTTCCTAGCTCATCAAATCTTTATTTGAAAACCACTTAGTGTCGTTTTAATAAAGATTTTGTATTCTCATTGATTCCTTGTTAGTTCAGATATCCAATTGTTCTTTTGAAATTCAATATTTTCCGAAAAAATGTTATTGAACTTAGTTCAGCATAATTCAACAATTGAGACTTGTAAGTTTTTCTGTCTCGTTTTGTGTTCACATTTGGGGGGGGGGGAAAGTTTTTGTTGAACCGCGGATTTTTTTTGATTGAATCAAACAAGCTTTGGTAAGTCAACTTCAAGTGTTCATTCTCTTTAATTAATGACGCCATTCGATATTCCAACTCAATGTTTTTAGTTTCAATTCATCAAAAATTGACCTTAACTTTGATTCATCACAAAGATTAGTTCAACTCTTGACTTTGAACCAAAAATCCTTTAAAAAAAACCCCCCCCCAAATCTTTATAAGTCTGTTTCAAATGAGCATTCTCGATTTGTAATGATGCCATAAAATTCTCATTTTCTTTTTGCAATGTTTTCAAAGAATTATTTTCTCGAGACTAGTGCTGAAGTACGATTTCAAAAGCAATACTCTTTGCCTCAAATTTTGACAAATCTTTTTCCAAATCAAAAATTCTTTTTGACAAATTCCTGTGTGATTTCAAATGCATCATTACAACCCGTATCAACTATTTTACTCTCATTTGAAACATCTTTTTACTCTTTTGAAATGCTTTCAGTTTCAACGTGTAAATCCTTATTCCTTGTTTCCATACAAGAGGTTATGACAAGATTCTTGATATCTTCAGCTAAAGATCTATCCAAAGTTGATCCTTAGATAAGACGCTCATTTTGTTTGAATGGTTTAATCTAGGATCATTTTCCACTGAATCAAAAACATCTTTTCATTCCTTTATACACTTTCTTTTAAATCGATTCTGAAAGACTTCAAAATAGACATGCCATTCTTGAAGAATTAATTTTGCTTCTACACAAACATCGATTAATCGAAGTTCTTCTTTAGACGTATAGAAAATGCTTTCTCGTTTACAATTCTTTTCTAGTAACTCAAACAATTTTTTTAAAACATTTTCCATTTCATTCTGTGTGTCACAAGCATTGGTTTGCTTAGGTATTGATGTCATGCTTGGTTTTGTCTCAGAAGAAACTTTTTCAGAAGATATAAAGTTTGTTTAATTTTCTGTAATCGATTGGTTTTATCTTTAACTCCTGAACTTTTTCATCTTTTTGAAACTCGTTCATTTTTAATTGACTCTTTTCAGCATCCTCAAGAGTTCCTCAAGAATCATAACCTGATGCAGTTGTTCCTTTCTTTTTACAATGGTCATAGCACGATACGACTTAGAAATTTGTGGAATAGGTTGTAGAAAGAACATAAGGACGTTATATCAAACCCGACTTCTGTAAGTTGTCCCAAAAAGCTTTTTGTTCATTTGTAAGCAACCGAAGTGTTTCAGTTGATTTGCCCATTTTACAAACATGTTTCAAGCATCTTTGTTCCTTAGCTTGGGTAAACTGAATGATGTCATCAAGATTATTTTTCTCTTTGTCCCGTTGTGTTTGATTGAAATCGTGTGATGTTTATGATTATTTTCTTTTTGTCTTTTATAGTCTTAACAGCTAAAGTACAATTTATCACGTTGTTGTTTTAGATCTCGAATCATATCTTGATCACGAATAAATTGAGACCGAGCTTGTTGATTAAAATGTTTTGCTTTCCGATCAGCCTCAAGAAATTCGTTGAGATAATTGTTATCCCATTTAATGTTTTCCAAAAACCCGATACCCTTCTCCTAATACAATCAAGCATGACTAGTCAAAGTGTGTTTTGTTGTGGACTTTTTGTGAAAAAAAATTGTTGTTTCTCATTTGATTCTATTTTTCTGATTTAGCACAACGAACCCAAGTAAATTTCAACACAAACCCAAAAATTTAAACCAAATTATCAATCTCTCACGAACCAAATCTTTCACAGTTATCTTAGTTTTCACAAAAGTATCAATAAAAAATGAATCAAGATTACGATAAAACCGTAATTGATCAATTTCAATTTGATAAAACTCCTTGGATACCACAAATTAAACTAGCTCGAATATAAAAACCCCAAATTAAACATCCATGGAACCAAAAAATGATCACCCTATTTTGTCAAATTCTTACAAAATTATGCCATACACAAACGTATACAATTGTCGGATATCAAAAATGTCAGCCCAATTATTGAAACTAAGTGATCTAGCCCAAATCCTACTAACACCCTAAAATTAATTGATATATGTAACAACACAGATATCCTAACCCTAATCTTATACCCACAGCATACGCCTCTCTTATCTTAGTCACACATACAAATCCACTCAAATCAAACTCACAAACATCTCACGCATATCTTATTATTTGAAGATGAACCAACAATTTTGACAATATGCTTATTTTCTTCTCCTTCTACCAACTCAAACCAATCACAAGATACAAACGTTTTGTGTTTGTTCTTTCAAACCACGATCAACAAGATCCACAAGTAACAAAGATCTTGATTTTGATATTTTAATAATTACCACAGGTAGCTTTGTTTAGACTCTTTGATCTTGTTGTTTTCTTTTGTATACCGAAACAAAATAAAAGAGATGAACAATCTTGTTCTTGTCTTTTCTTTCGATGGTTTTGAAAATTAAATGAAGTTATGCTTCAAAAATCGATCAATGATTATATGGTTTTGAACTGAGATCGTTACTCTTTTTAGTTTTGTTTTTCTTGTTTTGTTTTAGCTTTGAATCTGTGATGGTGAAGTGGTGTAGAATAGACTCGGATTTGTTTGTGATAATGTAGCTCTTGGTTCCAAGTTGTTTCAATTTTTTGGTGTTCTGTTAGTGTTTGCTTAATGTATTTGCTTTATCATTTATGTTTTAAAGTTTTGATATTAATCGAAACTAGTGAGAACTGTGAGGGCTTGTCGTTGTGTGTTTTGGTTGTTCAGTCTGTATGTGAGTGTGTGATGTGTCTATGGTTTATTGCTCGTATGTATTAGGTCTCGTTGTTCGAGTTTGTCCTGTCGCGCCTATTTGTGTGTCACCGCGACTACAAATTGATGGAGGCACTCCCCTCTTGTATGCGTAGCTCGGCAGAGTCTCCTCCGTTCGCGCGTGATTAGCTGTGAGATCGTGTCGATGTCAAACTGTGACTCTCTCTGTTCATCCGAACACAGTGGTAGAGCACGAATCACATACACTCACATCATATGAGAGCATCTATCTCCACTCTGACGCTCTCCCTATATATCTCCCGCTGCTACTTCTACTTCCATTTTCCTCCATCCCGCCATCTTTTAGTCTTCGTCCTCATTAATACACACTGCGTATCTGAGCTTGCAAAAAATTATTCGAGAATGATATGTCTGCTACTTTGTTTTCCCAAAATGATAAGATCTATGATGAATAATGTTTGTGTGGTTTTGATTTTTTTAAACGGTCTTTTAAAACACGGTGCGCTCGTATATACTTCACCCCATAACACTAAAATATGTGATTTCATAATGAAATTTAGTTGAGTTTGATACGAGTTGCTTTACTGAGTTTGCTACGAGTTTGTTAAATATGGTGTTTCGATCTGAGGACAAAAAAAGTTTTAAGGGAATACAGATTTTGCTGATTAACACAAAACACATAAAAAGAAATCTTGAAGTCTTAGTAGAAACGCAAGATAGGCTAAAGAAAAGGATTACAAGATCTCTACAAGATTAATGGTTGACTTGAAATCGACATTTAATGTTTTTATTGAAAGATATAGATTAGTCAAACATTAATGTGATGATTAATGGTTAATTAATTAGTTTCTAATCTGTGTTATGTTTTCCTTTTGAACAATAAGGGCCCGCTATTATGTAATAGTCTAGTTAGATTTTTCATAGTAAAGCTAGGTTCTTTATGTAAACCACTAGCCCTATAGTCTATAAAGAGAGGTTGGTGTGAATACGTTTCGAGCGAAACAATTACATTGTCAGACTTCTCCAATAAGAGTCTAGAAACGCAGAGAGTGTGTGTCGTGTATTAGTTGTAGTTCAGCCTCATAGTGTGTACATGAATCATCCTATGTGTCTTATTAGTTTATTGTAGTAGTCTTTGAATAAGATAAACCATGTTCATAATACTCAATGGATTGTGCTTCTTTAATTATTCACCGCTGCGTGGTTTGTTACATTCAGTTGTTATTGTATCCTTAGGATGGATAGAGCAGGGTTTCACAAATTGGTATCAGACGCAGGTTGGCTCTTGATATCTTAGGAATTCACTGGTGTTTACTAGTCGAAGATAAAAACGAAGGGCGAAACCTAAAACTTTCGTACTATGGTTTCCTAGTAGTTCGTACTTGCTTTTTGGGCAGCCGCATGGGAAAAATGGTCATAACTCATTCGTTACGCTTGGTTCGTCACGAAATTTTGTTTGAAGGTCGCTACACACTTATATCTATAATCTGAACTGGCAGCAATCGGTCAAGTTTAAAATCCCTTGATATAATAAAAAGTTATGCTATGACGAATACGTGGCTGCTAGAAAAGGTATTATTCTTCTATAGTTCTTTGCATGATGATTAATTTTTCATACTAGCTTTGGTGCAGTTAATCGTTTGATTGGCATGATGAACCTAGATGGTTAAAGGATTCGTGTTTGGTTTTTGAGGTGAAGGTTTATTTGACTAGTTGTGCGCTTAATACTGGTGCCTTGGAAAGTAATTGCTGAGACGCTTCTTTGCCTTAATTCATGTCAAGGAGAAAGTTAACGTCTGGTCCTAAAATTTAATACTGGTCTCGTCCACCAAGGTTACCTTTATCTGGTGGCTTATCGATTAATTCTGGCCTCGCATTCATGATAATAACTGCGTTCGCTTAGTTGTCATTAATACATGGTTGCCTGAGAATTAATGCTCCTCGCTTTCACTCATCAGTTAATTCCTCGGTGGGATGCGCTGAAGAACAGAACCCAGCTACAGCGATCAGAATTTGTGTCACACCCTTCAACGGCCATGGGAGCGAAGGCCACGAACCCTTTTTATTAGTGACCATCAGCACTTGGTGACGGGAATTTGTGTCCGTTATTTCGTCACTACACAGATGGTAGCAACAGCACTTTGGCGACCAGAAAAAGCGTTGAGGATTTTGGTTTGGTTGTTAATCTTTCTAGGCTATATGGTTTAAGTGTACTACGGTGTGTTCGATATAGCTAGTGTTGTACTGCTAGCGTTGGCCGTTATCGGAGGACAGCACTTTTTGATTTATTGGATGATTTGGTATCTTGAGCTAGATGATGGCTTGTTGTTGGAAAGTATTTTGAAAGACATTTGTAGCTCTGATCTGGTCCTTTTAATCAATGTATGTGACAAGGGTACCCTTTTTAGTTGTAGAATCGCCACGGTTGAGGCAAATCACGCGTCCCAAATATGGAATACTAGAGCCTCATCGGCCGGATGAGGCAGCAGTCACATGAGAGAGATGATGTTGAGTACACTTAGATGTTTATATTAATTATATCCTATTTGCAGCCAAACATCATGGCCGCTTGCTCGGATCTTGAACAAGTGATTATTTTTTATGAAGATTGGTTATTTCTTGTGCGGTTGTTGTAGGTGATGTTTTCAACAGGTGCGTGCTTCCTTATTATATTCTCCTAATGGCTGACAACATTTAAGAGAACTTAGTTCTGTGCTTATATTTTGGTGACGAAGATTGATAGAATCTATGCCAAAACGTGTACGATCTATCTTATGGTGCTCTACTACGGCACATTTGCTAATATATTAGTTATTTGTTTCATGAAGTGAGGATTTTTGTCAAAGAGGTTGCGGCTCTACTTTCATAATTATCAAATGACTTACAGCATTTGTTTAGGTGTCGAGATCACGTGGATAGTGCAAAGAACATAAGACACACACGCATCGCGCGGGCAGCTTGTCTACTTCTTCATATCATCATGGGTAATCCCACAATTCTTTTCTTCGTAAATAATTTACTGTCTTGGCGGGCTACTAAGTTCAGTGGTATCAAAGAGATGGTGAGTATACACTTTTTCTAGGCGGGAAGCTTATCGGCAGCGTTATACTTAACCTCATCTACACTAGCTCATTGAGAGGAAACTACAAAGGCGGTTTACGGAGTTGACAAGACCCTATTAGATGATTCACAATAAAAGGGGAAAGAAGAAACACGATGTGTTATCTTATTATTGTTTCCCCCCACACCCCCCCCACCCCCCAGATATATTTTTCCCCCCCCACCCACCCCCCCACCCCCCTTCCTATCCCCCAATATATTCGTGATGACCATGTTTAGCCTTGTTTCTGCTTCATGCACGATTGTTTTGTATTATCAAATAGGGAAGATTGTTAGGAATTCTACCTGATTTTGCAGTGATTACAAAAACCCATAAAAGTCAAATTGAAGAAAAAAGGACAAACAAGATATGCTAAACGATAGGAAACCAAGATCAAGCGATTAATGTTCAATTTGTAAATCCAACATTAATGTTGAAGATTATAGATTAGTACAAAACATTAATGTGATGATTTCTCTGTAATAATTTTAGTTCTCACTGTAAAAATCTGAGTATTATGTTTCTCTGTTTGAAACACTATAAGGGACTTTTATGTAATCAGATTAGTTAGTTGTTTTCATAGCTAAGCTTATGGCTCGTTTTTTGTAAATCTACCCTAGCCCCTCTAGTATATAAAGAGAGGTAGGGTGAATAGTTTTAGCATCCATTCATAGTAGACTTCTCCAATGAGAGTCTAGAAACGCATAGAGCGTGTGTCGTGTAATAGTTATAGTTAGCCATAGATGAGTCTCGAGCTCATTAATCTATGTGGCTTATTTGTTTATTAGTAGTCGTAGGAATGAAGAAAACCTTGTCATAACTAATGATTCATGTTCTTAATTATTCCGCTGCGTGTTTGTTACAATCATTGTTATTGTATCCTAGCTGCGCTTAGGATCAGGTGTCACAAATGTCACAATAGCTCTCGAAGTTCCGCTAAAATATGACAAAAAATTAAAAACTTTATCACTAAATCGTTAAAACTGAGTTGCTCGATATACCCAGTCACAACCGAATTGGTATCCAAAACTTATTACTGAATTTGATTTTTGTAACAACTTTTACTGATTTTGACTTAAAACTAGTTTTTATCAAAAATAAGCCCAACAAAATAAGCAGTTTAGTACAAATAAGTAGAAGATCAACTAATTATAGCCACGATTCTTACGATAGAACCGTAAGCAATCAATTTCGGTCGCATAAAACACAATCAAAATTTAGCACAATTAGTAAGACTATATCAGTCTCAAAGCTCAAAAAAAGCCAGTTTAGACTCGAATTAAGCACCTGGACAAACAACCAATAAGCAGTTTTTGATTCAAATAAGCACTCACTTAAATTAGAAAATATGCACACAGAAATCACGAAATCAGCAATCAGGGAATAAGCAAATTTGATACCCGCAATTCAGCATTATAAATAAGCGCAGGAAACAAAGCTGTCTAATAAGCTCATAGGAATAGCTTATAAACAAACAATAAATCGTCGACACAGCTCTGATACAACTTGGTTGGTCTTGATTTAGGATCAATAAGCCAACGAAAGTGTGTGTTGGGGTGTGTAAGTGTGTTTATTCTTGAGAGAGAAGTAGAACCTAGAGAGAGAAAGAGGGAGGAGGATTGATTTAAAGAAATGAGATATTGACGTTGATTAGAGAAGTCCACTTTTCCTTAATTAACGCTCGTAGGGCTGGTGGTTTTTATACCCAATTACAAGAAGAGCAAGGAGCTCTTGTTTCTTAGCTTTTAGCATACATTTGTCAGTCTGTGACTTCTATCTCTTAGGCACGTAGACCAGTACTCTCACCTAAACCTATTACCCAACAATACTATTTATCTTTTAGTACAGATGGACATTTATCCTTAATAAGTCGGCACTTTGAATATTCATAACCTTGGTACTTTTTTCTGCCTTAAATCGCATCCCCGCACCACACATTTGCTCCTTCGCCTGGATGGTATTTGATCTCACATTCGTAGTCATTGAGTAGCTCAATCCACCGCATTTGACGCATATTCAACTCCGTCTGGTCAAAGATGTAATGGAGGACTCTTGTCAGTCAGTGTAGATAACACTTTCTTGTCCCTTAAAGATAATGTACTCCTGATGCCTCGCCTACGCGCTCGCCTTCTCTCTCTTACACAGCTCACCTCACATTCCAAGTCGTGCGGTCCGGGGGTGGTATAATTCTTCTCATGCATCTTTAACTGTCTTGATGCATACATAATCGCCTTGCGTCGTTGCATCAGTCCACACCCAAACCCTTGGTTTGACGCATCACAATAGATCACAAAGTCGTTTGGTCTATCGGGAAGTGCTAACATAGGAGCATTGCACAACTTCTCTTTCAGAATATGGAAGGTGTTAGAAATAAAGAAATATTCTACTTGTAAGCACTATTATAAAGTGCAGGGACTAAATATGTTAAGTAAGGAAAGTTTAGTCAACAAGCTAACCAAGGGCTATAAATAGTAATTTATGCCATGGTTAGATGTAACAACTTTATTTAATATGGTTAGATGTAACCAAGGGCTATAAATATGTTGACTGACTATGGCTTCTTCTTCGACAAAGTACCGATTTACTGTGATTCAAAGAGTGCTATTGCAATCTCGTGCAATCGGTACAAACTACACACGAACAAAACAATTGATGTGAGGTCTCATTTTATAAAGGATCTGTTGAAAAAGGGAACTCATAAAGTTACTGCCGTCTCGGTACTGCATTCTAACTTGCGGAGTTATTCACGAAATCACTGCCTTGAGCTCGATTCTTGTTTTTAGTTTGAAAAGACAAACAGATTTTCTTTTATATAAAATTTTAGAAAAATACAAAAAGATTTTCTTTTATATAAAATTTCGAAAAGACAAAAAGATTTTCTTATAAAAATTTAGAAAAAACAAAAAGATTTTCTTTTATATAAAATTTTAGAAAATACAAAAAGATTTTTTTTGTTGTTATAAATTTTTTTTTAGAAAAGACAAAAATACTTTATTTTATACCAAATTTTATAAAAAACATAAAAAGTTTTTTTGGTTTTATAATGGCTTTCATACATTTCAGTATGAAACCCATGCTTAAACTGATGGCTTTCATACATATACAATATGAAACCCGGACTTCAAATGATGGCTTTCATACAATGTCAGTATGAAACCCGCGCTTAATATAATGGCTTTCGTATAATTCAGTACGAAACCCGAGCTTCAATTGATGGCTTGTATACATTTCAGTACATAACCCATGCTTTAAAGAAAAGAAGGTGTACGCTTCAGTGCATCTATCTTTGGAAAAGAAGAGAAGTCTTCTTTAAATTGAGTCATTGATAAATATTTTTCAAAATCTTTATGTGGTACTTAAAAGATAAAATCAAGTTGTTTTAAAAGTCAATGATCTCAAGTTGATGCGTTACAATCGATTCGGATTTTAAAATATGGTACTTTCAAGATAAAATCAATTTTAAAAGGTCTTCAAATCGATGTACTCTTTGTGAAAAAGTGTCTAAAGAAATAAAGACTCAGAAGTGCAAAGAGGAACTCCCTCATAAAGGTTTTATTGAAAACACGGTATTTTTCAAGGGGGAGTGTCCGTATATGTTGTTGAAAAGTTTTCAGAAAGAAACGAAAATGGAAAATTGTTTTACATTTCACCTTCACATATCCGTATTTTTGCGTTTTTAGCTTCATGTTAAGAATGTTTCTCGGCAGATATTAAGGGGGAGTGTCTTTATAATGATTGAAAACTTTTAAAGATCAAAATTTTCTTCTTCATATGATGTTTGTGAGAATGATAAAAAACAGAAAGAGAGATTTGTGAGAGAAAAACAAAAAGAGAGAATTGAGAAATCGTATACTTGAAAAAATGAAAGTATATGTCATGTGCTTCAAAAGCAAGAACAACACATGAAAAGAAAAAGATAAAAGTATGCAAGAAAAGATATGTCACCGCATACAAAAACAGACAGGGTGATTGTTCTACATTTTCTTGGTATTATCAAAATCTCATGATACGATTTCAGATTTTCATCATGGTTTTCATAGACATTCTTTCTAAAAGAATTATCTTGGCGTATGTTGATTGAGTTGCACGGTGTAACTTAGTTACCTTAAAATACTCCTATGATCTTCCAAAACCAAAATTGATCTACCCCGAAGTCTTCCTTCCAATTTAGGAAAGTTAGGTCTAGGTGATGGAGTTTGAGGTGCAAATCAACATGTTTTAAGAGATAAAAGCTTTGAATGAAAAAGAATGAATGAAAAATGATAAAGATGTCAAAAGTGACAAGAATATGATGAAGAAGGATCGAATGTTAAGCAATGAAAAGGTTGGATTTGAAAAGTGAGAGGCTTATAAGAAAAGATGAATGGTGTTTCTCTTACACTAGGATAGAAACCGGGTCAACTCATAATCTATCAGATTTCATTCGTTGATTTATGGTATTGAAGTAGACATCATGGACCCAGTGATGCAAATGCACAACCCCTCCTAGCCACTCAA
>BQNB010109197.1:0-22801 GCA_026074375.1 Tanacetum coccineum | reverse complement strand
ATAAGTAAATGGACAACAACGTATAATAACATTCAACAACGGACAAAAAAGGTTTAAACCATTCAAAAACATTCGAAAACATGTGAAATCGGTCGAAAACGGTCAAAATCGGTAAAAAAGTGTCGAAATCGGTCAAAATCGGTTGAAAACGGTCGAATTCGGACGAAATCGGTTGAAAATAGATGAAATCAATCAAAAACGATAAAGAAACGGTCGAACTCGGTCGAAAACAAACGAAATCGATCAAAAACGGTCGAACACGGTCAAAATCGGCCGAAAATGTGCGAGATCGGTCAAAATCGGTCAAAAACGGTCGAAATCGGTAGAAAACGTGCGAAATTGGTCGAAAACGGTGGAAAACCGTCAAAATCGGTCGAAAACGATCGAAATCGGACGAAATCGGTCGAAATCGGTCGAAAACGGACAAAATCTGTCAAAAACGGTCGAAATCGGTCAAAAACAGTGGAAAACGTTCAAAATCGGTCGAAATTAGACGAAATCGGTCAAAAACGATGGAAAACGGTCGAAAACGGTCGTGATCAGTCAAAAACAATGGAAACACAGTCAAAATCGGTCAAAACGGTCAAAATCCGTCGAAATCGGTCAAAAACGGTGGAAATCAGTCAAAATCGGTCGAAAATGGTCGAAATCGGTCGAAAACGAACGAAATCGGTCAAAAACAGTCGTGATCAGTCAAAAACGGTGGAAAACAGTTGAAATCGGTCGAATGCGGTCGAAAACGGTCAAAATCGGACGAAAACGGTCGAAAACGTTCAAAATCGGTCGAAAACGTATAAAAATGTTAAAAACGGATGAAAAATGTTATACCCAACAAGACTCATCTATATATATTAAGGGAGACCCAAATAGACTCATCCTTTAAAAATATTTACCCAACTAGACCCTTCTATAATATTAAGCTAGACTCATCTAGACTCATCTATAAATTTAGGAGAGACCCATCTATAATATTAAGGGAAAAATGCTAGACCCATTTAGACCCATTTATAAATTTAAAGGAGACCCATCTAGACCCATCCCTTAAAAATATTTAACCAACTTGACCCAAATTAACCGATGGGTCTAAAATTGCCACCTCTAACAATGAGCGATAAATGGCTCAAAGTTGTATGGTATTCCCAATGTAGTCCTAAACAGGCCATTATTCTTTGGATGGCCATTCAAAGGAAGCTCATGACACAAGATAGAATGATTTGGACTAGATAGCTTAAAATGCTCTTTATGCAGTAGGTGTAATGACTCCCATGATCATCTTTTCTTTGACTGCAATCTCTCCAAAATGGTGTGGGGGAAAATCAAGGTCAAGGGCAAATTGGGGACTGGATCTTGCAACTTGTTCTACCTGGTTAGGCACCTATCAGCAAACCCTCATAAAAGTAAGATTTGACAAATTGTGAACAAATTAATCATCTCCTCTTCTGTTTATCACATTTGGATGGAAAGAAACAAAAGAATTTTTCAGAATCTGCAGAGAGAACTGAAGACAATTTGTATGATGTGATTGTTGGGAATATTACTGACATGCTGAAGTGTCTCAGAGTTAGAAAATCAAAAGAAGTTCTTAATGTTGCTAAGCAGTGGAATTTGAAGTGGGAAAAGGAAAAGCTGATTGCTGAAATTTGAGCCTTTAGCCTGATGTTGGGTGTTTGGGACAAGGTGTAAATTGATGCCCCAGCATGAAGTGTTTGTCTATTCTTTGTGACAAGTGAATTGACTAATTTTAGAAATCATTACAATGTCTAGAGCCTTGTATCTTGGAGTTGTCCTCGGCAAATGTATCAGTTGTTCTCTCATAGGTGATTAGATGGCCTTGGGAGGGTCTAATTGCTTATGTCTGGGCTCATCTGGTTTCTTGCACAGGATAATGTACCATAAGGTAGGCTGCTAGCTTTGTGAAGGGTAAATGATATGGTGCAAAGACAATGATTGGAACAATTTTTTTTGGACGGAGGCTTTGAATTAAAAAATAGCAAAAACTAGAACAATTACAAGAGAGCTATAGTTGCTAGAGAATTTTTCAACCAACCTACCCAACTAAATTTAAACCTAGGATTTCTAAATCCATAAAAACGATTGCGATACAATGTTATCCCAAAGCACCATTTTCTTGAGAGAAGAATTGGAAAAAACTAATCTATTACGGAAACTCCAAATGGACCATAATAGAGTCCCTCCAACACCATCAAGGATCAGCCGAGCTTTGGTAGACAGAGAAGAAGAATCTAACCACGTGAACCACTCTGAAATATTCTCGCAAAAAAGAATATCAAGCTCCCACCATCTAGCCAATAAAGCCCATAAGTCTTTAGCCAAATCACAATTGAAGAAGGTGTGATTAGCCGTTTCAACGTCTTCATGACAAATGGGACAAAGAAGCGAATCAACTTCAATACCTTTTCTATCCAAATTCATCCTAGAAGAGAGCTTATTTAGAGATAATCGCCACAAAAATATATTAACTTTTACCTTTCCTATCCAATGATTGGAACAGTTGCTTCTGGTTTCAATATTGTCTTTGATTTTTGGAGGTTAGGTTGGATATACATGTGGGTGAGTGTTTCTGGCCTAATGATGCCATCTATGCTACTTCATCTTTCAACTGTAATGATGTAGATAGTGTTGTGGTTGTAAGTAGTTTGATGGAAATGTAGTTAGGTTGGAAAAGCCCCACATGTATTGTGAATGAGGCTATATATCCTTCACAATGATGCCCACCTTTTGTTTAGCCCTTGCTATTGTGGATGATGGTTGAATGGCTTGGGCTGATTTGAAGTGTGAAAATGTAGTTGTGGAGATATGGTGTTGGTGCAATTGGTTAACATGTAGGTCAGATACATTGTCTGTCCTTCCTCTGTCTTGATTGGGTCTTTTCAGAGGTAAAATCTTGTCTCATCCGAGGAATATATAGTGTTGCCCGAGATATTGTTTTTGCTGTATTTTGAATGTTGTATGTTCTGTTTTATACATTGTATGTCCTTCCCTCTTTTAATTGGGATGTCTTAATTCAGAGGTAAAATCTTGTACTCATGCCAGATGGAATATATTTATGTTAGTTGGACCTATCAGATATATCGTATTTTGACATGCATTTGAATGTTGTTATGTTCTTTTAAGTATACTCATACTAGAGAGGCAGTTTTCCTTATTTGTAATCATTGTTAATTAATAAAATGTTCACCTTGCATAAAAAAAACTCTTTCATAGTATAAATATAATATATTTTAGGCTTGAAACTAAAAAATATATATATAATCAAATAAATAAATAATATAAATTATGTTATTCGGTTCAGTTTTCGGTTATTAGGTTTGGTTTTCCGTTTTACATAGAAAAAAATCAACCGAACTAACCAACCGAACAACTCAATAACCGAACCGATGAACACCCTACAATCAATGTATATATAATTTATATTTTTTGTATTATTCCAAGAATATTTGACTAAGAATGTCAAGTACTTTTTACTCTTTTTAT
This sequence comes from Tanacetum coccineum, assembly GCA_026074375.1. Lineage (NCBI taxonomy): Eukaryota > Viridiplantae > Streptophyta > Magnoliopsida > Asterales > Asteraceae > Tanacetum > Tanacetum coccineum. The sequence goes on along the minus strand of BQNB010109197.1, from coordinate 19,306 downwards.
TTAAGGACATTTCACATTTGTATATGAACTTAATTAGCATGATAATAGAAAAACGAATATACAAATGATTATATTGTTATATCAAATAGTTGAGGACAAACTAGTCAAGACAGAATGTTAAGCAAAGCTTTAAAATATGCTACATGAATCTAATGCTATATTTGTTTTTTAACATGCTATATTTGTTTTTTTAACATTCTTTGATCACTAGATGTAACGAAGTATTATGTTAGCTGTCTTGTTCCTTACTTCATTATTGTCATCAAAATTTGACTATGAGTATCCTCTCTAAAGTTATTAAATTAATATTATGAATGAAATCTTGAAACATGATAGATTTTATTCTCATGTATCAACATACTTTTTTGTTGAATATATAGAGAATTAAATTCTACTACACTGAAGCATTGTACAAGGTTTATCTGAGGATAAAAAATATGATTTTATTTGGTTATTTGAAAACAATTATTGATCAAGTTCCATCAGCAATTAGGGGCAACTAGCAAGTTATATGATCCCTTTATTATGACTTACTATTTGAATGATTGATTAACATAGCATATCTTTTAGGCTTTTCATGTAGTATCTCATGCAAATTTTGATATGGATTTGTTTTGATTATATAGACTTGACATATAGGTTGATTCTTTTATATGAATTCGAGTAGGAAGACATTGTGAGATCATATCACAATTTCATGTCAACTATTAGGTCAATATACTACCTCTATATAGATATGTACCTCTCCTAGCTCAAAAATGGAAACTTTACATCCCAAAATGCACACATGACTCGATGCATGAAACTTCACCAATCACACATCCATATCAATTCAAGAATATGAGCAAGTTAAGTGCCCCTAATTCTTACTACAGTATTTAAATGATTGTACAAATAGAGCATATAGTATATATTTTAGAAACAAAAAGTTGGGGAACATATTGAATCTTTTGCAATGACTTTGGGCAAGAGAATTGGTCATTTCAAATACCCTACAAATCTTTGTGAACAAGTGAGTGAAAGCAACTCTGACAAGAACCCATTACCATAATTGCCCTTTTGTTTAATCATCATTCTTCATTCTAATATACTTTTGTTCCATTCCTTGATTATGTTTTTCTTGCTTCTGTCCATATGTTCCATTTTAATGTCAAGAAAAGAATGGTTGAAATAACAATGGTAGCTAGAGCGTGACATTCAATCATCTACTCTTGCAAAACATTGATAACCGACAGCGCTGAGAGGTCCATGCACCATGCTCCTAGTACAAGAGCTAGGACTAAGTTGGTATGGAAGAACTATTGTGTCGCGAGGGTTTTGAACGGGACTTTGATAGGCGAGAGGTCCAAGGACACTTGATATATAATAGAAGCTACTATGAAAATTAAGATGTCTAACTTGATGTAAAATTATATATTCCACTTGAAATACACAAAATAAAAGAAGCTTGAATTATATCAAATCAAGTGGTCGAAACGATAGTTGTTTAGTCAAGGTAAAAATTGGTAGTCTCATATAATTGTGAAATTATTGTTTCAAAATGGCCACTTTATTGTGCTGTAAAGAAATGTTGGTATACCTCATAAACTTTACCATAACTTTTGACCATGCAACCATCATATAAAGGGATTTGATGTTTATAGAATTTGCACGTGACCCATTTAAAAGCAAATGTCTGAATATATTTAGTTTACCTATAAAGTTTAAACATAAACATTCAACATTTCAACCTTTACTTTTTTTTAAACAACCCGTTTTAGTCCAAAATATAAATAGATTAAGGTTTCCGAATAAGAGTTGACTGGCCCACATAACCTACTGGGCTGGTAAATGTTGGGCCGCACAATACTTAACCCAAATAGGAAAGTCCATAAATTTTAGCCAACTAATTGCTAAATTTGAGTTGGTTTTCTTGAAAAGAAAAACCAACTGTCATTTCTAACTAACAGAGTCATCATATGCAAATGGCATGAATGTGTCCTCTAATTGAAGACCATAATTCTTCTTTGATTAACTAGAAGTACTTCTTTTCCTTTTGACCATCATCAAAACCAGCTTCATCGGCACTCAAATCAATTCGAGTCAGCTAAGCAGACTTTAAATGTAGTTCTAACTTCTAAAAGACTAAAAATATTAAAATTATAATTGTCTTTCTTAATTATTAACAAACATTTACAATATATAAGACATGAGGATTATTCCAGATACAAAACATACTATGTGCTAAGCTTATTAGCTAAACACAAAGCCTAAAGGCTTCGATATACTCGTTTAACACTTCTCCGCAGTTTGAGCAGAAGATGACCGAACACTCGAATTGTCACGAAACTCCTCAAATAGTGCAATCAATAAACCTTGGTGAAAATGTCAGTATACTTATAACGTGAGGGTACATGAGGCATACGAATCTGACATCGAGCAACCATATCACGAACAAAATGAATATTAAATCTCAATGTGTTTAGTTCACTGATGCTGAACCGGATTAGCAGTTAAGTATGTAACACTAACATTGTCACAAATAGACACCGGTGGCATATAATAATGGTGTATGGAGCTCACAAAGATGTTTCAGCAACGACATTATCTATACTCTGCCCCGTCACTCGATATAGAGTATGTTTGCTTTTAGATTACCACAATAGGATATTATCTCCCAAGAAAAAACAATAACATAAATAGAACATCTAGTAGTACGACATCTAGCCCGCTCAAAATCAGCATGCAAAATAAGGCTCTCTAAGATCATGCATATGAAGAGACACCTGTTGCAGTGCATAAGATTACGTGGATGAGTAAATGTAAGGTACTGCAAACCACCTGCAAGACTACGATATAAAGTAGTGTATAACCATAGAGGAGGGTGAATACGGTTCTTTCGACTTATTTTAGGTTTTAAAAAACTTAAGTTGAAAGCTCGTATAGGGGTGTGAGATTACCAATCAATATATTGTATGTAAAGAGATAAAGGGAGAAAGAGAAACACAACGATATATATATTGGTTCGTAATGAGGGGTTTAGATCATTCATGCATCCAGTTAAGAATCCACAACTCTACTATTCACTAGTACTAATCCTTGTGATGGATAAACCGTACAACTTAGCTCCATCGATATGCACTAAGATCGGTGCTCATAAAGAAAAAGCCTTTGTACCTACCTAAGACCACCCACAAGAATCTCGCGATTTAACATACCACTAAGATCACAAAGACTTCCCACCTGAAGTAAGCTTTTACGTACCAAAGAAGCACCAAACCCCAAACTTGATCTTCACCCGATCAAGGCTTGAACCCCAAGGTACAAGACTTATACACCCTTCCTTATCCACACCCGGATAATACTTTTACAAATGAGTGAATGATAATGTGTTTGTTGTAACGTAACAACCTATCTTAAGGACTCGAACTAATAGAATGGGTAGAAGAAACCCCTCGATACAAATACACAAGAATGGATTAAGTTCTTATGTGTCTCTCTTGCGAAAGTAGCTTGCTTTCAATATGATGAGATTATAAGATGTTAAGACACAAGAAGATCAAGCAAGACTTAGAGAATTGAATAAAAATAAGTTATAATTGAGGGATAAAAGATTGGCAAGAGGTGAAGTATAAATCACAAGAGGTTTGGCTATTTTTATCAACAACCAAAAACCCTAAATCCATTTTGTGTCTGACGCGCCACCCTAGGCGCACTAGCGCGCCAGGCTCAAACCCTATTTTTAGGCTTTTGCTTTCTAGCCGTTGGATCTTGTTAAACCCCCATGTACACTTCACTTTTGACCTTCTCATGTCTATTTCAAAGCCCTAAGATGGGTGAGGTCAAACCAACTCATTAGTCATGGTTAAGAAGGGTTAGGAATGTTTAGAAAGATGCTTAAGGATTGTTTAAAGCTAATTGTCCATATCAAAGAGGTAGGGAAGAACAATGGACAATGAGGTTTGTTTCAAAGTGTTCTCCAAGTATGTGGTCAAAGTATTTGACCAATTTGAAATTCAAATTCAAATTTAAATGTATGAGAGGGAAAGTGTGTGAAGAATGAGAGACACAACAATGTGGAGGAGCCTATGTCTTGGATGGGGAGACAAGGTACCAAGAGGAGACAAAGAGAGATTACTTGTCGGACAACTAATGGATATGAGAGGGGAAGAAAAGGTTCAAATTCAAAATTCAAAATTCAAAACTCAAAATTCAAATTCAATGGAATGGAAAGTGTGAAACTTCAAGAGGAAGGTTTGATTAAACGATTACCAATTAGGCATGTGTTGCTTGGTGATCAGGGTGAGGAGACAAGAGTGTCCCTTGAGTGGAGACCAAGCAAAGTGAGAAGAGATGGGAGAGAGTGTGGGTTGACAGTTGAGTGTGGACCAAACAAAAATTGTGAGGAGATTCAAACTTTAAATTCAAAAATCCAAATGTTATCATCCTTGTTAAGGCACCAATACTAAGTTATTAATCACATTGATGTTGCAAAGACAAGTGATTTGCTTTATTAGTAAAACATCATTCCACAATGAGAAATATCGTTCACGCAAAGAGGCATTGAGTTTGTTTGACCAATAAAGGAGTAGACTCATCAAGTGATAATTCAAGTTGTCCATAAGGATTATACCCATTTGTATCTTCTCATTTGTTGGTAATTTGAAAGATTGAATCTCCTAGAGTGTTAAAACATTTTGAATTGGCTAATCGACTATGAGTTGGGGTTTTACAAAAGGTTTTAGAGTTGACATTTTGTAAAATGGGAAATGGAATTTTAGGATTTTTCTCCAAGTCCGGATCTTCTTGTGAGATTATATAGCATCTTAAATATCATATACGAACCTTTATTAAAAGACCAATCTTTGTCGGTGATAACGCTCTAAATATACATAAAATATCCCTCGAGAATATGTGAAATATATATGTTAATGCATGAAATATTGCAAGTTTGGCTGTTTGTCGGTACAATAATTGTTTCAGGACCAAGAATGATGAGAATGACCAAAAGTGTCAAAGAAATCTGCTAAACACACTAACGGTCGTTAAAGGAAGAATCTAGAAGGGAAATAAATGAAGAATTAATGAAAAGAGCCGAAGTGCGTTGCACTTGCCCTAAGTACGGCGTACTTCATGGCGGGTTAAATGCAATTCAATTTACACACCAAGTACGGCGCACAATTATATTTGTGCGGCGCACTTCCCCTGCAGTTACAAGGAAATAATTATGATTGATATAAATGAGCAACCTTCCATATTACCTAAACACCAACTGAGACCCTAATCTTGTGCTATAAATAGGGCACGAAATTCAGTGTTAAGGCATCTCATTTCTTACAATCATCTCTCAATCATCATTAGAAGTTCTTAAGGAAGTTTCTCTAGCAAGTTAGAAGTTGTTCTTTGGGAAACTTGAAGTATTCTCTAAATCTTCATATTTTCCAGGTTGTAATCACGCCGGAGGTACGAAATTCAAGCCAAAGGTGGTGGTGGAGTAGTTTTGCTAGTAGAAATTCCAATTAACTATTGTTTGGATCGAGGAAGTTCTTGTAATAAACCATACCATTTGCTTGAGGAATCGGTATAAACACGTTATTCCCTTTGGTTATCATGTTTTCTGAATCTATGATGATTGTTATGTGTTTTGTTGCTATGAACATGGAGTAGTAATTTATCTTTATTTGGGATATCATGATCGATGTTATGAACAAGTTTTGATATAATGCTTATGAATGTGATGATAATGAATTCGATGTTTAAATTTATGGTCGTTGTTCATTTATTTTATTGGTACTAATTAAATACGTTTTCGCAATAAATGTACGTTTAAGCATAACCGGAGCATGTTAATTTATCTACCTTTAAATAAATACCCACATTGAATCCATATTCCTAAAGTTTTATTAAATTTACATAAGTAAATGTTTACTTACACTTTGTATCACTAAAAATATAACATACACAAATGCATGCAGTTGACACATTTATTTACAAATTAGCAACTAGTAACCTTGTACATAATTTTACAAGTAATGTGTTAATTTATCAAAAAGGTTTCTAGAAGCCCTCCCCCCCCCTCAACTTACACAACAACACCAATTGAGTCAATAGATACACATAGATTTCTTATCAAGATTGGTCTTTGTACTTCCAACACCATTAAAACCTAGCTAGTATGTCTCATTGACCAAAGACAAGATTATTAGTCTTCCTTAAGACCATGGGCATGTCTTTGAAATACTATTTGCATACCTTTTTTGACTAGCTAACACATATAATGCAAGTAACATTCAAGAGATAACACATAGAACACAAAACACTTGGTAAAAAATCACAAAACTCCCTCCCTTGGTCTCCTTATAGCCCACGGCTAAAAACCATACACCAACCAAATCCATATCAATTTTTATACAACCTATACACATCTATACACATCCATCCTAAGATATTCTAAGGTGTTTCCAAGCAATGGCTAAGCATTTTCAAGTATTATTCAAGTAAAAGGAAGCTAGGGTTTTATTAAGAAAACTAGGGTTTTTCTTTATTGCAAGCTTTGGATTTTAATCTAAACAAGGGTTTAGATTGTTTATGTCACATCTTTCATCATAATAAGGTTTATTTAGACTCTTATGTTCTTACAAGATTCATTTATGCATATGATAGATCTATTTGTAGTTTGAATCACCCATTAAGATTTTTACATTGTAAATGGAATTTTACTGCAATGTCATTTGCACACTAATATACATGTTGTAGTTATTACTAATATCATGTAATATGGATCAGAAAAAATAATTGTACCATGTTATTTTGGTGTAAAAAAATATTAACTACAAATAGGTTCATAATAAGTTTCTAATATGTTTTCAAGTGAAAAGAAATCAAAAGACATTTTAAGTTAATATGACTAATTTTAATGCTATATGATCATTAAAATAAGGTTATAACAAGATGAGAAGACTTGTACACTTATGGTTTATATGTAAAAGTGACTAAGTATAAACTTATGATAAAAAGGTTATTTATGAAAGTTATAAACTATAAAGTAATATGAAAGACTTATAAAACTTAGACACATGAGGACTTTGAAGGACAACTATGGACTCTTAATATATGTAAGATTTATAACACACATGATATATGAGACTTGTGGTAAAATACAAAAGTGGTAAAGTATGAAGAAAAGGTTAAAAATGGATTCAACAAGCTCAACCAAACATTCTGTCCAAAATCCGAATTTTTACATATATATAATAAGGTTTTTATAAAATAGTACGACTCACGACGATTCCGAAAAGGTAAGAAACTTGTCAAACGGATTAATAACGAAAAAGTTACGTTAAAAACAAGTTATACGTTAATTAAACGGATTTTATAAAATAACTTTTATGAAATCTCTATCAAACAGCAAGTTTGGTATTTTTCATAGATTACACATATTTTTAGGATTCCAAAATGATAAGAATCGTAATTTTTCAATTAATAACGAACGAGTTATGAATTTCACGAGTTTACGCCAATTAAAACTTTTATAAAACCATTTTTATAAAAGTTACTATTCATGACAGAAAGTTTTATTTTTGTAAACCTCATAAAATGATAGAACTTCCAATAATGAGAACGTACTCGAAAGAATCGTTAAAAACGGAACTATAACGAATAAAATACGACGTTTTCAAGTTTTCGACGACGAAAACGATATAACAACATTTAGGGTATGGTGTGAACAGTAAAAGTTACTGTTCACCAGTGGGTCAAAAAGTCGGAAATGTCAAATTATGATAACTCGACTCAATACGAAAACTTGAGCGCAAGAAACACCTCAAACGGACTTGAAACATGAAAGTTATGGCGTATTTACCAAAGGGATGTTTATAAACGTTTTAATTTTATAAACATGTTTTCACTCAAACATTTAGATGGTGATTAGCTAAATAGACTTATGCATGGTAGAGGTTACTTAATATGATTACTACTTATACGTACATAATTTAAGATAGGTTGACATCGACGATTTGGCATGACGCAATAGTTTGTGATACACCTGAAATGAGTTGACATTTTGCTCACTCAAGGTAAGTTCATAGCCCCACATTTTACATGCTTTTGTTTTACAAGTTTTTGGGGTGAAAAACATGAAATGTTTTACAATTTGACACAAGTGGTTAAGTTTCACACTATGATTATGTGTTGCCTAAGTAGCGATAACCCTTATATGAGCCCATTATCATGAACTGTTAATTACGAGCGCGAATGTTATAAATAGATCTATTGGGATTGACAATCCCCGTTCGGGTGATTAGCTATCACCTTACAAACAAACGTATACCATGTAGAACAAAGGATGTTACGGGTTAGAACATCAACACGGGCAATGTAGGCCATTGATTTGGTATTCATACACGTCAAGCTTCGGTGTCATGAACTTAGAGCAACGTAATTACATTTATATGATTTCTGCATCTGCTGCATTATCATACACTTGGGAAATCTTGTGGTCCTACAATATACGATTTATCAAACCTATGAATTCACCAACATTATTGTTGACGTTTTAAAGCAATGTTTTTCAGGGGATCAGTAAGCACAAGGTGCCAAGGATACATTGGTGATTTTATTTTGAAATGTCATGCTAAAGATATGGGTGCTTTATGTTTTGGGAAATTCATGTGTTAAGAGCCAGTATCTTTGTAATAATAATGATGAACAAGTTAAAGCTTCAGGCTTTTGTATCAAATACTTTATTAAATCCAATGTATCGGTTTTAAATGACTTTTTGGTCATTCTATATACATCTTGTGTTATTGATCTGAGAAGTAACACGCCCCGGACACTTATTCCGTTGCGACCCAATTTGGGGGTGTTACAAATAAACCATACCATTTGCTTGTGGAATCAGTATAAACACGTTATTCCCTTTGGTTATCATGTTTTCTGAATCTATTATGCTTGTTTTGTGTTTTGCTGCTATGAACATGGCGTAGTAATTTATATTTATTTAGGCTATAACGATCGATGTTATGAACAAGCTTTGGCGTGATGCTTATGAATGTGATGATAATGAATTTGATGTTTAAATATCCGATAACTTGTTGATGTTTGATTATTCATACTTGTTGGAGATAGGTCAAAAGATTCTATCAGTATGTCTATATTTCACATTGTTTATCTATGGCAATTCGATACTAGTTTTGTGAGAATTAACTAGTGAAATATTTATCAACCCGGAAATGAAGTTGTTTAACACTTGATCATATGTCTAACGGACTTGATTAAGTAAATTACCATTATCATATTCATACTTGAATCAATCTTAATGTGTTTTATATATTGAAGATTAAAGTCTGAAAGGATTCTCTAATATATGAAATAGTTAATTGTATGAATGATTATCCATCTTTTCATGCTCTTATTCTTAAATTCATGTAGCTTGATTGTTTGCTTATTCATGATCATTGCTCTAAGTCCAAATAAATATTACTTTTAATCTTGAAATACTTTGAAATCTTTAGATCGTGATAGTCTATAAGATAACCATTTTCGTAATACATTAGACCATTTTAAGAATTACCAATCCTAATGGAACCACCTGGTCTTACCCTTAACCTATACCAAAAACGAGGGTTTATACTTTACCCGTGTGTTAGTTAGAAATTGGATAAAACTAAAACTATAAATTTAAAGCTTTTATAACACATCAAAAGTTTTTGGCGCCGCTGCCGGGGATTGAAATCATTCTTGAATAATTCATAATTGTGTTACAAACCAAATTTTCAAAAAATTGCAATACAATTTTCTGGCAAACTGAATCAATTTTCTACAAAAAGTGCGTCGCACATAACCTTTGTATGCTAGTTTTTCTGTTACTTAAAAAAACATAATCTGAGTTAGGGTACACCAAATCAAAACCAAAACACCAAAACCCCATAAACTGTAATTTGACCATTGAAAATGTGAAATCTATTCCTAATAATCGTAATTTCAAATCTTGTATTATCATGAAAAAGAACTACTTCATAGCTTATTTGTTTGAATTTCTGAATACCTGCATGTATTTCTTAATTGCTAAATGTTGCTTATTTAACTTTAACTGCCTGCAAATGAAAATAAAAATGAAAACTTTAAAAGAGTTAAGGAGATTTATAAAAATTATATGATAATCGATGTGCTTAAAAACCTGATATTTGCTATAATTAACAGATATTTTGGAAATAATGAAGATAAGAAATATACAAATACTAAAATAAAAAGTTTTAAAAATTTAAAAACTGAAAGTTTGGAAAGTACGGCGCACTTACCCCTAAGTAGGCTGGTTTTTCTAAAAAATCACAAAGGATTTGATTTTTTTAGAAAGTATGCCGCACCTCTTGCGAAGTGCGCCTCACTTTCCCGTCTGGAACCAAACAGAATGCTTGTTTCTTCGTTTTCAAACGAAAATTGCTTGAATTAAAAATTGCTATCTGTTTGTTGATAATGTGTAAGTGTAAAAAGCTACACTATTATATGTTTTAACTAACCCACTAATGGTTGTTCTAATGTTGTGCTATTTTATAAGAATTATGGATCCAACATCGAGTCTTGGAAGAATTTTCCTGGGAGAGAACATTTATGGATCACCAAGTGAGAAAGTTGAGGGGCATGGAGATTGGGATGCTCCCGAGTACACGGATACCGCTGGTAGTAAGGAAAAGAAGGTGACAAAAGCACTTAGTTTTTTATAAAATAGAAACAGAAGAGGTAAGTGAACTGTATATTGCACCATGCTTCGTGAATGGCTTGGATTCATACGATGGTGAGATCAATTTGGCACTTAATGAAAACTTTATATCAAATGAATTTCCAGCGAAGCTATGTTTGGATTATGAGGTTAAAAAAGGAAACAAGATAGTGAAAAAAGAGGTCATTGTTGCCTGGAGGGGAGGGCTTTACTTTGTCAAGTTCATCATAAATCCAAAGGAAGACGATGTGGAGCCCGAAGTTATTTTGGGAAGGTCGTTCATGAGGCTAGTTAATGGAATTGTTGACTTCGGTAACGGGGTGATCACTGTTTATCCCGAACAAGATTCGTTTAAAGACGATTTTGAGAAGACAGAAAAAAGTATGGATGATTGGGATCAGTTACTTGATTTCAACTTTGATGATATACCACAGTTGGATGGAGAAGAACTTTCATATTTTGTATGTAAAATAGGGAAAAATAGCCACAATAAGAAGAGAGCAATGGAGAATCTTAACTTTTTCTACCAAGATATCAGACCATATTCGTTAACTGGTAGGCATTTGACTCAAAAAGAGGCAGCAAAGGAAGTGTTGGCACTAAGAATTAGCCAGAGGTTTGCTTTGTTGGAGGAAATGAGGCCAGTACTTGAGACAATGGCTTATAATGACAAGTACAAGAAAGTGCTCGATGATATTTGAAAGGACAAAGTGGAATTAGATGGAATGATTGCAGAAAAAGAGGAGGAAGCAATAAATAAAGTCAAAGGTGAGGCGTTGAAAGAGAAAGACGACCCTGGAGCATTTATATTTCCTTTCAGATTTGAGGGCAAGATCAACAAAAATGCATTGGCCGACACTGGGTCGGATATCAATACCATGCCTTACTGGATTTATAAAAAGTTAGGAAGAGAAGAGATAAAAAAGGTCGATAGAGGGATCACAATGATTAATCATACCCAGGCAGAACCTATGGGAATACTTACAAATGTTCTTTGTCAAGTGGGGGTCACCACCATAATTGCTAAATTTCTGATCTTGGATATACCAATTGACCGAGATGCGCCGATAGTAGTTGGTCGGGGATTCCTATATACAATTGGTGGCATAGTTAATACCCCATAAAGACTCTTCTCAACTTTTGATGGAATTTGCCATCAAACATTCCGTGCCACAAGATCCGATGTTCTGATAACCGCAGAGAGCAATAGCGATGACGAAGAAGAGTATGAGATTAAGAGAAACAAGTTTGGAGCACCAATTTATGGTCCGAAACCGGAAGCATATCTGAACTGTAATGATCCAGCTGAACGATCGTCAGCTCTACAAGCAGTCATTAACCCATTCTGGAAGATTAGTGTCTGGAAAAAGGCCGTTAGTTTCTTTGGTTCATTACCTGTACCGTTACAACACGTTGACTAGAAACCTAATTACAAGGGTTGTTATACTAACGAAGAGGAAGCAAAAGGACAGTGGCGTACTGAGATAAGGTTGACAGACCCATATGGGAATATTTAATATTTATTTCGCATCACAACAAAAAAACAGACCAGGGAATATATCGAAATATCATAAGTTGAGTGACATTATGTCACCCAACTGGTTTATTGAATGAAGTGTTGGACAGAGTGGGAATAAAAGAGGGAAATTCATCTATTCCTAATCTATTTTACTTTTCTTGTTGAGTCAAAAAAATATAAATCCATAAGGGATTACACTTGATGTACAGAGATTAGTCCAATTAATGATAAATATTAATATTGAGTCGGTATGATGGATTGAAAAATATATAATTATGTTTAGAATTAAAAAATGAGGCAAAGTAGTTTGTGGTATATATAAATAAAAAAACATATAAATTCTATTAAAAAGGGTAAAGTACGCCACACTTCAATGCTGCCGCACTTTATGGTGGTTTTTTTATATAAAACTTACAAAACAAGATTTAACACATTATAAAAACACACACACTTACCAAACCCGTCGGGTTTCTCACAAAAATAAGGAAAATTTTCAAGTATCAATCCATCAAGTCTTAATCATGCCTAGGGTATGTTAATATCATTCCTAAACTTGTTTATTGTTAATTTATTCAATTTCTTGTTCATTAGGTTGTTGTAATTAATTACGGATAATCAAATCCATGTTTGATATGAACAATTAAACCATTGAATTATGATATTTAGGAGTTATTTATCTAATGCATGTTGAAATATTGATAAATCTAAAAGTACTATTCATATTATGAATTTATCTTTAAATTAAATTATTGGAAAATCATAAAAAAAATTGAAATTATTTAACTAACCCAGAAAGTATGCCGGTTTTAGGATAAAACCGCCACACTTTGCCAATTTCTAGGGAAGTACGCCGTACTTCTATGAAGTGCGCCGCACAATTTACACCAGAAAGTCATAGAACGTTTGCAAAACCATCTAAACCTTAACCATTTATACCAAATCATTTATAACATAATTATACATCGTATTTTTGATTGTTTTTTATGTGTAGACTATGGGAGGAAACGATGATGAGGCCGGATCATCAAGATCCAAACGCTCTAGACAAAACGAAACCGTGGAAGAGGTATTGCTTCCACAAGTTCATCATGAATTCTTACTATGGGAAGGTTGCAACAAAGAGGCAAAGTCTAGGTATAACACCAAATTAGCCCACTTGCTCCCTAGACATGTTTACTCGCCGTGTGTCGTGAATTGGGATGTACTAAATAGAATGGGGTGTGATGGAGAAATCGATGAAATGTTGAGGATTAAGTTGCGTGAAGCTGGATCTAATGAAGAAATATTCACTTCTGTGGCGTGGATTAGAGCTTTTAACATTAATGAACCAATTTATTCGGAGCTTTGCCATGAGTTTTATTCAACCTATTAATTTGATGAAGTTTGTGCTGATGATGAATTACAAACCAAGAAGATCATCAAGTTTAGACTTGGTGGTCGTGCTCACAGTTTGACCTTATTGGATTTTGCTCGTAGATTGGAATTATATCATGCTAAGGAGCTTGATGAGGAAGGTTTTGATGTTTATTTTCAAAGAGGGTTGCATAGTGATGAGCATTTTAATGCTAAAGAGTATTGGTTGAGCATTAGACGAGAGAAAAACTTAAGTTTATCTAGGAGTTAAACTTCTACTATCCGGAGCCTAGTTTTGAGGGTGGTTCACAAGATGATCACTTATGGATTGCGTCTGAGGACAACTGGGTATGACAAGATACAGAAAAATGATCTGTGGCTATTGAGTATGTTTGATGCTAGACACCAAAACTGGTATGCGAATGTGGCTTGGTTGATTGCGAGGTGGATGAAGAGAAAAGGAGATGGTACTCAAAAGGAGAGTCAGATTTTCTATTGACAGTTTACCATGAAGATTGCTAGGAAGGCGAGGGTGTTGAGTGATGAGGTGATAAGGAGTTTGAGTGTTCTGATTTATTGTAAAGATTTAGATGCGACTACGTTGAGAGAGTTGATCGACTCTGAGGGTTGACTAATTCCTGAGGATCCACAGCCGGGTGTACCGAGAGTTACTATTCCTAGACCTTCGAGATCATCGATGCAGGACTTGTACGATAGGATGGGTAGTATGGAGATACGCCAGGAAGCGATTGAGAGGATGGAGTACAGGCAGTCGTATTGGGGTTTACAGTGTTCCACTGCAGGGAGCCTATAACCCACCTGGTTATGCTCAGCCGTAGTATGATCAGTATTATCAACAGTACCCACCCCAGCCACCGCAGTAGCAGCAGCAGCAGGATGATGATGAGTAGTGTCCAGATGACACAAGTTGATTTTGTGACTGCATTTTGGGTCACATATGTTTTAAAACAAATTCCCTAAAAACATTATTATTACTACTATGGTGTGTAAAATGCCACTGTTGGCATTTAAAACAATATTATCGTACTTTCCACTATTAATTAATTAGGAATATTATTATTATTTGTATGTGTTATGCAGTATTTATATTTGTAACATGAAAATGGACAAGAGAGGGTGCGAGACAGAAATGACGTAAAGCAAAGATTCAGGAAAATCAATCATAATTGAGAAGTGTTATTTCACTTTTCCATTTTATCTTTCTTTATAATATTTCACATTAGTGACAATGCTCATATTAAGTATGGGGGAGATAAACTAGAAAAGTAAAATAAAGTAAAAAACAAAATTTTTTGAGGAATAATATTTTTATGATCACATACAAGCAATCTGACTCTGGATTGATAACATTACTAGCATGTTTATACCACCCAAAAGAAAATTTCTGAGGATTAGATCTTAAGAATTCGGGTATTCATTTTTGATACCTAAGATAATTTTATCTTTAGCTTTCTCAAGTTAAGGTTTGAATGCAACTGCAAGTGTCTCACCTGTCGTTACGGTTGTGTATTTGTAGTTTGTTGCCTTTTCTAGAGCATTGGTATCGATTTAAATTATATGAGTGTGCCGGTGATTTGTTAATTCTAAAACTTGTGCTTGAAATCTTTATAAGACCGCAGTAGGAACACGTTCGTGTGTTATAAACATTTTACTGATTAAGATTAAGAGGTGATAAAAATATAAATATAAGTAACCAATAATTTTGTTCAAAGAGTTTTTATAAAGTTATCTAAAATTTTATCCGTACGAATTGAAGAGCGTAAATGCTGGTATCGCTATTATAATGAAATGCGAAGGTTGAAAACTTCTAAGTTCGTTTGAAGTAGTATGCTTATCTTAAGTATGAGGGAAAGCAAGCATCCCCTAAGATAAACTTACAAAAAAAGTGATAAAGTGAATGAATGGTTAGTTACATTACGGATAAGATGGATTATGATTTTATTATAAACCTTTTTCAACAAATATAAGAATAATATCACTAAATAAATTACCTCTTTTGATGTTTATGTTTGGTGCTTACGCCATGTCGGTGAAGTTTAATTTCATGTACAAGCCTGTGGTAATTTAAACATTTCATGACTGCGCGTATGAGTAATTTCCGTTTACTATCCATTTTACTAAACTGAGCGAGTGTGAAAACAATCGTAACTATAAGAATTTGTGATTTGCTTTGTCGTGTTATCTATGCTTCTAATCATTAATCTATTTTATTAAAACGAAATGCTTTCGCTTTGATTGTTTGAGGGCAAGCAATAAGCTAAGTATGTAGGGATTTGATAATGCTGCAAATATACATAAAATATCCCTAAAAAATATGTGAAATATATATGTTAACGCATGAAATATTGAAAGTTTAGTTGTTTGTTGGTACAATAATTATTTTAGGACCAAGAATGACGAGAAGGACCAAAAGTGTCAAAGAAATCCGTTAAACACACTAATGGTCGTTAAAGGAAGAATCTAGAAGCGAAATAAATGAAGAATTAATGAAAAGAGCCGAAGTGGTGGCGCACTTTCCCCAAGTACAGCGTACTTCATGGTAGGTTAAATGCAATTCAATTTATACACCAAGTACGGTGCACAATTATATTTGTGCGGCACACTTCTACTGTAGTTACAAGGAAATGATTATGATTGATATAAATGAGCAACCTTCCATATTACCTTAACACCAACTGAAACCCTAATCTTGTGCTATAAATAGGGCACGAAATTCAGTGTTAAGGCATCCTATTTCAATCATCTCTCAATAATCATTAGAAGTTCTAAAAGAAGTTTCTCTAGCATGTTAGAAGTTGTTCTTTGGGAAACTTGAAGTATTCTCTGAATAATCATAGTTTCTAGGTTGTAATCACGCCGGAGGTACGAAATTCAGGCCAAAGGTGGTGGTGGAGTAGTTTTGCTAGTAGAAATTCCGGTTAACTAGTGTTTGGATTGAGGAAGTTCTTTTAATAAACCATACCATTTGTTTGAGGAATTGGTATAAACACGTTATTCCCTTTGGTTATCATGTTTTCTGAATCTATGATGATTGTTATGTGTTTTGTTGCTATGAACATGGAGTAGTAATTTATATTTGTTTAGGCTACCATGATCGATGTTATGAACAAGTTTTGTTATAATGCTTATGAATGTGATGAAAATGAATTCGATGTTTAAATATCCAGTAACTTGTTGATGTTTGATTATTCATACTTGTTGGAGGTAGGTCGAAAGATTCCATCAATATGTCTATATTTCGCATTGTTTGTCTATGGCAATTCGATACTAGTTTTGTGAGAATTAACTAGTGAAATGTTTATCAACCTGGAAATGAAGATGTTTAACACTTGATCATATGTCTAACAAACTTGATTAAGTAAAATTATCATTATAATATTCATACTTGAATCAATCTTAATGCGTTTTATATATTAAAGATTAAAGGCCAAAAGGATTCCCTAATATATGAAATAGTTAATGGTATGAATGATTATCCATCTTTTCATGCTTTTATGCTTAAATTCATGTTGCTTGATTATTTGCTTGTTCATGATCATTGCTCTAAGTCCAAATCAATATTACTTTTAATCTTGAAATACTTTGAAATCTTTAGATCATGACAGTCTATAAGAAACCTTTTTGTAATATAATCGACCCTTTTAAGAATTACCAATCCCGTGGAATGACCTGGTCTTACCCTTAACCTATACTATAAATGGGGGTTTATACTTTACCCGTGTGTTAGTTGGAAATCGGATAAAACTAGAACTATAAATTTAAAGCTTTTGAAACGCATCAGTCGGATAACTGAGAAAAATACAATTCGTGTCTGGCGCGCCACCCTTGATGCGCTGGCGCGTCCGGGGTGAAGTGCCAGAATGAATTTGTATGTTTCTGGTTTTGAGCTTTGGGTAATGATTTAAGTCTCTCCTTTTATATATTTGTTACCATTAAAAACAAAGGAGATCTTGACCATCGTTTGCACCAACAAGTAGGATCAGAAACAAGATCTGCATTTGAACCAAGCTTGGATTCCATGTCAAATGGAGTCTGAGTGGAATTACATGTAGCCATGTGTCATGCCTAAAAGCTCTAAAGAATATTTCTTCTAAGAGAGAAACATGCCTTTAAAGGCACGTGTAACAAGAATCCTTAAAAAATAATTAAGAGCTCTCAAATTAGTCATATCAAATACATTCAAGTAAAGCTATAATGGAAGCTGTCAATATAATATCATCAAAATAGATTAAAAGAATATGCAACCTCAGCACCATGCCTACATATAAACAAGTACGAGTCGCATCGACTCGGCGAGAAACCAACCCGTAGAGCATAACTTGCGAAGCATTGAAACCAATCACGAGGTACTTGTTTCACTCCGTGTAATGACCACTAAAACTGACAAACATATAAACGGTCTTGAAAAAAACCGGTCTTGAAAGATCATCCGATTAAGAAAGCATTCAAATCATGAAAGCAAACAAACTGGTGCCAATTATGAGATAATTGATTTAACTGGTTATAAAATCTACACATGCCAAGTTTGGATTTCAAATTTAGCTAGAATATTCCTAAGGGGTTTTATATTGTAATGGTTTGTTTAATTAATAGACAAGTCATTATACTTTCAATATGGTATCAAGAGAAAAGACCCTCCTAATTTATCTCCCAAATCTCATGTCTCCTTTTCTTTTCTCCCCTAACACACCAATTGAGCCTTGAACAAAGACCCCCTGCTCCTCCTTCTCTTCCCTCTTCATCTGATAAATTAATCTCGTTTGGTGTCACGAGTATCAGTAAAAATGTACCTGTAAAGCTAAACTTAGAGAAGATGAACTATAATTCTTGGAGTTCATTCTTCAAAATTCACCTTGGTAGCATCAGGTTCAATCATAATTCCATCACTAGTGCTATGGATAAGGATTGGAGTTGTGTGGATGACCTTTTTAAAGTATGGGTTTTAGGTACATGCTCAAAATCTATACAAGACCAAGTTGTGACTACTTCGGGAAAGGCTAAAGATATATGGGATCATATCAAGGATCTTTTTCAAGATAACGAAGATGCTAGGGCCATCACTTTTAATAACCAACTTCATTCCATCAAAATAGGTAATATTTCATTTACGATTATTTTTCTAAAATTCAAAGCACGACAGATAGGTTGAGAACTCAAGGTATAGTTATATATACTTTTAGATGGTTTGGACTAAAGGTATAAACAAATAGCTAAAATTGTTAGACAAACAAAACCCCTTCTAACTTTCGTACAAACTAAAAATATGCGTTTATTGGAAGAAGATAAATTTAAAGAAGAAGACACTTTAGAGAAAACCCATGTTGACGCCTCATCCTCGTCATCTACACTCCTTTAGCACCTAATAATAATAATAGGAACCGGGCCTATATTTCTAATAATCCAACTAAAGAGAAAAGTAGTAAAACACCGTCACAATTTTGTAATCATTTTCTCAAGGGAACATGTCGATTTAGAAGTATGTGAAAATTTAGTCATGAACATAAATCATGAAATAACTTTAATGTACCTTCTCTGAACAATTTTGCGAACACCCCTTTGGCTCGTGTAGCTACTAGCACTTATAACATGACCCATCCTTTCCCTCTTGAAACCCGCTCATATGAATACCCCTATGCCTAATGTCCAGCCCACCTCGCTTAACATACTTGCCCAACGTTTGTACACCAAGGCCCTATTCCCACTCCATTCGAATCCCA
>BQNB010109196.1:0-19625 GCA_026074375.1 Tanacetum coccineum | reverse complement strand
GGAACTTATTATGATAATACCTCAGTGGAGAATATTATATTTTGGTATTTTACCAATTAGTGAATTTTAATTTTTATGGACAAATTTTTTTTTTTATATTTTTGATTTTTTTTGGTTTTTTTTATTTTTATATGATATGTACTAATAAAAAGAAAAGAAAAATATTTTTTTTTTTTTATTTTTTTATATGATATATTAACAATAGGACAAGTTCAGATCAAAGTCGGATAACAATCGTAGCAAATGCCTCCCCGGCAACGGCGCCAAAAATTGGTTCGTTCCTTAGTATATACTTATATAGCAACCCTAATACAGATACTAACCGAATGCCCTTGACCAAGGCAAAAGGTCAAATTCCACAAAAGGATAAAATACACAAGATAGAATCAATGATAAAAAGATTCCGGAAGAGATATTCCCGGGTCGTATGTCCCAACGAGGCTGCAATTGAAAGTAATCCTGGTTTGATGAGAAATTGAATGATGGAGAATATTTAGATATGATGGAAACACTGATATAATTATAACTAAAATTAATTAAATAAAACCTAATTTAATCTACGGGAAACAGATATAGGAAATGGGGATCTTAAAAACTACGGGAAACAAAATTAGTTATAGGGAAATCCTAAAATTAAATCTATACTAAAATACGGGGAACAGAATCAGGTATCGGGAAACCTAAATACTAAAAAAATTAAGAGGAAAATAAATGCTAATTAAAATTAAAAATTAAATTAAATTCTAATTTACTTATTTGAAAAATAAAGAAAACTTGAACTAATACGGAGGTCGTCTTGAGGAAACGTAAAAGAAACGGTAAACGCACCGGTTTAAAAGGGTCTAAGATGAATTTTATGAAAAAATAAAGCCTACACTAAATTTTATATTTTTCCTAGACACTAAATGGACAAAATAAAAATTTTATAAAAAAGAAAAATATTTTTTTATAATTTTGGATTTTTTATGAATTTTAAAGATTAATAAACTATTTAAAAACTAAGAAAATAGAAAAAAGACAAAAATTTAAAAGTTATAAAAATTCTGAAAAATAAATTAATAAAGAAAAAGTTAACTATTCTATAAATATAAAAATGCCCAAATTTCTAATGAATAAATTAAAAGGAATTAAACTAATTAAATTAAACCTAATTTATATTAATTAAATTAAATAATCT
This sequence comes from Tanacetum coccineum, assembly GCA_026074375.1. Lineage (NCBI taxonomy): Eukaryota > Viridiplantae > Streptophyta > Magnoliopsida > Asterales > Asteraceae > Tanacetum > Tanacetum coccineum. The sequence goes on along the minus strand of BQNB010109196.1, from coordinate 18,448 downwards.
AGACAACAGTTAATTATAGGGAACTACAGTGAAGGACTTGCAAGGACTAACGAGGGGAAACAACCCCCAAACTAACAAGGGGCATTAACTCTGGCAATCATGATATGGGAATTTACACAATTGGTCCCTGATTTGGAACCCAGATATATTCAAAGAGGGTCAAAAGTGCTTATTTATCAAAAAGCTATAAAAGCAATCTGTAAAGGGGATTATGGTGAAGCTTTTTCATAAAAAGCACATTGCCTGAAATGAACTTAATAAGCCAGAAAAGAGAGCTTTTGGGGCTGCAGAAGCTTATCAAGCTTATGAGCTTATTTTTCTTGGCTTTTGGGATTTTAAGGCTACAAAATAAGCTAAAATCTATGGGAATAAGAGACTTACACTAAGGGACAGTCCTAGAATATAAAGCTATGGAAGGCAATCTATAAGCCCTAAATTAAGGCTGAAATCTTAAATAGCTATATTGACAGATTATTTATAAAAACAGAAAAAGGGGAACTTTAAGCCTATAATAAGCTACTTAAACATAAGAATTAAGCTGTAAAAACTTGGGAGCTAAAAGGGCTACCTATGGGCTTATTAAAACAGCAAAAAGATCTAGTGGTAGTTAAGCTAAATTGCAAGAAATAAAGGGTTGAAAATTGGTTCTAGCACCAGGGGAAATCCAACAGTGAGCTTAAGGGCTTTTTTAGGCTTATGCAATAAGCACTTAAGAGCTTTTTACCCAAAACCAACCACAAACAGATTAAAAGGGCCCATAATAGAGCTTAATCCCAAATTTTGAGTTTCTAAAAGTGACATTTGCCTGCTGATATTAGGACTTGAATTTGGCATTTTTCAAAGAAATGGTTTTATATTAAAACCTACTTATTAAAATTACTTGGTCATTTGGTTATGGGACAGAGCAAGAGAAGAGGTCTTCTTTTTGGTTTTCTTTTTGTAACGCCAACAACCACAAGAAATGAAGGTGCTTATAGCTGTTTCATCAGCTTAAGCCCTTAAGGTCACTTTGGCTTTCTAAAATTTGACAGAAAAGACAAAGGGACCTTAAAAACTTATTTTTAACTAAAAACTGTGAGTTAAGGTAAATTGACTTATAAACTCCACAACACAAGCCAAAGTTGGCTGAGTGGTTATGACCCATGAAAAATCCCATATGACCCATTTTGGGGTCTAAACCAAACACCCCCTTATTTATATAAAAAGGTTGTTTAACTGTTTTTTAGGTAAATGCAGGCTGAGAGAATCAATCATAAGTGAAGTTTAATAACTTTTAACACATTTTTAAATAATTTAAACAGAATTAAACAACTTAAATTATACTTCAAATTTCGACAATAGTAATTTCACAAAAACTCTTAACTTTTTATATTAAAAACAGAAATATTACAACAAAAACTCTTGAGATTGAACTGAGTACAATAATTTAAAGCAGACTTAATTAAAATTAAACTAAAAAGTAAAAACAGGGGTAAAAAAAAATGTGTTTGCTTCGGGTTGTCTTCTTTTCTTTTATAGAAGTCTCAAAGCCTTCACTTGGTCTTGGTTTGTGTTTCTTGTGTGTGTAGAAACTCAGATAAGCAATCCTAGCCCTTCGTTTGCTTCTCTTCATCTCAGCCATTGAAGGTCTTCGGGTTGAGTGGGATTGCCAGGGGGCATGGATTATAAGGTTGGGGTGAGTGGGAAAGGGTGAGGGCATTAATGGGGTGTACTGAGAGGGGATGGGAGGAGCTAGAAACCATGGGAAGAGGTGGTATGGTTTTGGCGCCAAGGTGGTTACGGGTACCCTGTTGCACGCAGGTTTAAAAGAAAAGAATGGGGAAGAGGCAACTTTGGCCCTCCATCTTTCTTTCTATTTTCATTTTATTTAAACCGAAATTCAGTTATAAACTAAGTTTAGAAAGTGACAGATTTGGTCCCCCTGTTTGTATAACAAAAGAATAAAGAAAGGTTTATGAAATTGCAAAAATGGTCCCTCTGGTTATAAATCAAAAGGAAGTGGAAGGGTTTTGGCAAATTGCAAAACCAGCCCTTGTGTTTGGTTTTTCCATTTTTCTTTATAAAACAACTTTTAAAATTGGCAATTTAGGCCCTTTTCTTTATTTTTATTTTTTTCATTTTTAATTATAAAACAAGGTTTTTAATATTTACATTTTTGGTCCTTGAGTTTTATAAAAAGGGTGTTTTGGGCTTGGGTTTTGTGATTGGGCCCATTGGGCTTGGTTTGGCCTATTGGGCTTTTTGTGTGTACAATGGCTGAGATTGGCTGTAACTGGGCTAAGATTGGGCCTTCAAAGTCTTCACAGTCTTTGTCAAATGCACACAAATGGGCTGTTGTAATTGATTGAGGGCCCATTTGGTCTTCACAGTCTTCATAATTATACTATTGGGCTTTCCCGGCCCATCAGATGGGTTAAGATTGCATCCAATAGTATTCTTCAGTTCCGGCTCCGGTTTGACTGCTGATTCTTCTGTATTGACTCTGACTTTGGCATTTTTGGACTTTGGCCTTGATTTTGCACAGTCTTTTCCATTCCATGCTCAGTTTTGTCATTTTGGCTTGGTTTTCTGCCTTTTTGTTGATATCCACTTCCTGCACAATATAAATGCAAAACAAACATATATTTGGCAGTTTTTGTCTGTTTTTGGTCATTTAAGCTCGTTTTTAGAGGTAAAAGATATGTGTAATTAAGCACTTATCAAATCCCTTGTTATCTTGTAATGTCCTTTATGTTCTCCCTTCTATGAATAAATATTTATCTTGCTTCCAGATTTGAACCAATTAATAATGTTTTATCTTTAAAAAAATGTGACTATAATTTGAAGAATTTTACTTTCCAAAAGACAATCGGTTCTGTCCGATAACAAGCCGGTTCCATTCAAGGAACAGAAAAAAAAAAAAACGGCAAACCGGTTCTACTTAAGGGGGGGGGGTGCAACTTTGGGTTTATGTCTGCTAAACTTTTCTTTTGTAGGTATCAACATAGCATGGGGCATGGGAGCATTATACCATCCTATTTACTTATTTGTTTTGCAGAATTTTTTATGCACCTCTCAAGGGGGAGCTTACGATTACTAGAATAGGCAAAACCTAGGTTAACCTATTCCGTACTTTTATTTCGACAAAAAAGGGGAGAAGAACAATGGATTTTAAAATAAATCTCAAACCATTGAAAATCAATCTTTGTATTTTAAATCAATACATTTTGTCATCAACAAAAAAGGGAGATTGTTAATACAAATAAACCCATCAAATATGCTTGTTTCTATTCTCGACATTCACTTAGTTTTATGATTGTCAAAACATAAGAATCATCATGGTTTTATTTAAATCATCTTAAAAACATAAGCTTTTTAGAAAAATCACAAAGTGTCATAAAAAATGTGTATGCATTATTTTATGTAAACCTAAACTATTCACAAAATGCTTTCTAACTTTTGTATTATTTACATCATTCATGACCTAATCAAATGAAGCAAATCCAAGGATAATCTTACAATATTTCACATGATCTCTCAAGATTTTGCAAATCAAAATTCGGATTTGGTTACTGTAGGCCGGTTCCATTGATTTTGGCTGCCGGTTCCGTTCATCAACAGAACCGGGCTACAATACTTTTCTTGGCTATAAATACCAAGCCATTTCTTATGTTTTCACACATCTTCTCACTTGAAAATACTCTCTAATCATTTGATCTTTCTCTCTACTTTTGCATAGTTTCCTTTAGCATTTTGTAGGTAATTTACTTCAAAGAAGAAAATTGCCAAACACCCATTCAAGACGATCAAGTTTAAAGCATCTTGTTTCGCATTTCCATAACATCATCAAGATCACATTACTGAGTCTTGAACATCATATTGTAGTTGTTAGTTACATTTATCATTGTAAATCAAGTGTAGTAGTGTTGGTGTGATTCTGCCGTGTGACGAATCCGGTATTTAGCTTTGTACCAAAAGATGTATTAAGGCTACGTTGATTGAGGCTTCTTTGCAATTGAATGGGCTACGGTGACTAGTGTTTAACTCTCGAGTAGGTGGACTCGGGGAGTGGAGTAGGGCAAGGAAAGTGTCCTTGTAGCCGAAACCACTATAAATACTTGTGTCTTGGTTATTTCTTTCTAACTCTCCATTTATTTTCTTTCCATATGTTCTTCCGTTAATAACCAATACAATATCACAATCATTTTACGGATAGTCTCAACAAACGATATTTAGCTTTTGTATCAAAAAAAAGTAATAGCAAACGTTGTGTGGATTCTTTGCAAATTGAATTGGAGTACGGTGACTAGTGTTTACTCTCGAGTAAGTGATCGGGGAGTGGAGTAGGGCAAGGGAAAGTGTCATTTAGCCAATCCACTATAAATACTTGTGTCTTGGTTATTTCTTTCTAACTCTCCATTTATTTGCTATCATAGTTCTTCCGTCATATACCAATACCAATATCACAATCATTTTACGTATAGTCTCAAATAAATTTTTTTAAAAGGTAACAATTAATCAAAAAAACTATTTAACCCCCTTCTAGTTTTCTATATAAATCAACATCCATACATAACAACATCGATAATCATACATGATAGTTCTTATTACAACCATGATCGTACGATGAGATACAAAATGAAAATATGCGTCCTAAGGCAATGCCTAGCTGGGGGACCCAAATACTTAGCATCTATACAAGATAGCTAAGATGTATGGAACAAAATATCCCTACAGCCTACTAGATGGGAGTAGAAGTACCCAAAAAAACTAGCAGGCTATATAGGATAGAAACAATGATACAATTACTATTAGCTACTTACCAGCATCCTCTGGGTCCATCTAAGGTCTGCCTTGCTAAGCACGTACACGATCTATGAAACCTGTCGTGGTCGTGCTAAATTTGGGCCATCAGTTTAGTCCTCGTACTCTGATCTCTTGTCTCTGTAAGTACATCAATAATCTCTCTATAAGGCTCTAAATGGCCCTTCATGGCCTGATCCTTGATTGTGTCAATGTGTGGTGTAATTATGTTTTATGATTCAAGTTTTAAATTTATTATTTTGCCTATTAACCAAAAACAACACTGTAACGAGCGTTGTAACCCGGTCTGGTGGTAGATTTGGAGTAGTATGGTGTCGGAATCACTTGTGAATGCAAGTTAAAAATACTCTCAATTTATTAATATTTTGGTTATCTAAATTTAAGGTTTAATTCTAATCTAAGTCAAACCTATGCTAATCCTATGTTAGTTCTAATCCTAATTCTAACAGGTAAATAGGGGTTTTCAGCCTGAGAGACTGGCACGGGTTTGGTGGTGACTACAATCAATTCAAGACACTTTAACCCATGCAAGCAAATTAACAGAAGATAAAAGAGCGGTCAAGCCTTATGATAGAAAACTGTATTAGCCATCATTAATCCGATTAGAAGTTGGTTTGTTTATTCAGTGCAATGATTACTTATCTCGAGGTGGCATATCATTCTTAGACTTAGGCGGGACTTCATCCTAAGACCTAGACACATTAATTCTAACACAATTAAAGTATCCGCATAAAGCATCCTTATTTGCTGATTATAATTTATCTTAGGGATTAAAGCAATGGTGATCTTGTTAAACCCTCTCGTTCATAGAGACCTTTACCATTTAAGCTTAATGGCAATTTATACTCTAGTAGTCCACTTGTCTAACTATCCAATGGAATCAGAACGTTATTTGTTGAATTATCTAGGTTTACCTTCTAGTCAACTTGTTCACTAAACCAAAGGCAATATCCGATAACTAGTTAAGCCAGAAGCGTATTCTTAGCACAAATTTAGTAGGACAATATTTGTGATCCTATGATTCTAGATGTATAAATCACTATATGGAGAGCTATCCTGGCAAGATTACTTGGTCCGTGTCACTAGATTCAGTTAAATGATAGGTCGCATACAAAACATGTAAACAAGTATAAATTGATAAACATAAACAAGCATACGACGATAAATTAAGCAATCATGATATAAACAAAACCAAACATTTAGATCTTCATAATAATGGCTAATACCCCGAAGGTATTAGCATTTAAACATCATAAATTAAATACAAGTGTAATGGCTTTGCCAAGTAAACTTTCTGAGTTTAAAATAATGATACTCAAAAACTAAACGTTACAAAAGTATAAGAAATTACACGTTGTCTCCTATGGATTGGAATGCGTTGCGAGACCTCTTCTGCACTTTTTCTCCTCTGAAAATCGACTTTTGTGGTTTAGGTATCGAGAATATGATTTAGCACACTTAAAGCTCGTTTTGAGTTTTGTATTTATAGGGTCTGGAGTCGGTGTCGATACGGCGTATCCAAGGTGTTGGATACGGCGTATTGGAGTTTCTTGGAGTAGGGACCACGTTTGATATCTTCCAGAATATTTTATTCCCATATATCTTGGAATTCGGAGTAATTGCCTTTCTAGATTTACGGCGTATTGGTCTTGTGACCCGCCTTCGTGGTCTTTTTGGTTCGATGTGCAGGCACCAGATACACCGTATCTTACTTGAAGGAATATAGGTATTGGTTGTTAGAACTGTAATCTTCAAAATATCTTCGTTTAAGCTCCAAAATGCGCGCCTTTTGCTAATATTCACCAAGTACTCCATAATTACTGCAATTCTCAAATACAAACGATTAAGTAACAATTCTTTGCAATAATTATACAAAATGGGTTAATTACATGGGATAAATGATGACTATAAAATAGACGTCATTTTATGTCATCAAAATATCACCCTCCCCTTGAATCTACTTGTCTCAAGTTGCCTTTAGAAGTTTACAAAAATGTATCCTAAGGATATTTTCTTGTTAAAAGCATTTATTTGATCTATCTTATGTACTCAACCCAAACACCTACACGAATAGGACGATGAAAGCACTCAAATCACTCAAGTAATCTATGTGGTAACATGTAACTAATTCGCTAATTTGCTCGATCGGTGACGAGTATTCTATAATAAGCTTGGCAACTAAAGTATAATATCTCACGCTAAAAAGCTAAGGAGTAAACTCGTTTATAAGGTAAATATGGGTTTTGTTCTTATAAGGCTTCATGGTTATCATTTTTTTCAATATTTCACCAAAAGTACATCTCTAACAAGGCAGCTAAAGCACCCATACATGGTTGTAACGAGAAATGAAATGTGTGTTTGGATCACATCCTCATTCGAATTTAACCAACGGTTAGGATGAAGAATGATATAGGGTATGGACCTTCTAACTTTCACCAAAAGTCGTAAACCAACGAGGCAACTGAGACATGCAAACATGGCCGTAACGACGGAATAGACATGCACGCTCGTACACATCCTCATTCGCGTAAAACCAGCGGCTAGTCATTAGGAAAGAGAAGTAAATTGTTGGTAATAAAATTATGGACAAATAAATTAAGTCTAAAATACAAAGTTGCTAGACAATTTTTCCGACCGTAACCATGATAAGTCACAACTATTTATCCAATCTTATCCGTTAGATCAAAAACAACAACCTAAGTTGGCGTTCCCGTAACGGTCAACTTCCCAATCATCCCATACTTTACATACTTTACAGGGTAAGTGGCGATATCTTCCACTTTATACAATACTCTACATCGTCGATTTGTATCAACGAATAATCGATCATTCGTGTAATTCCTTCGGTAGTTGCGAAACGATTATCTTCAAACTTTCCTTCTCTTTTTTGTTGCGATTTTTCTAATTTTTTCAATTTTTTTAACAAACACTATACTACGAAATTCGGAATAGTTTCACCATCTTCACGATCATAATAATTCCGGATAATTCCTTCGATAATTTCGGATTCTTCAGATGTACCATTAATTGCGTTGGTAGTAATATAACTGTGTTAGGACTATAATATACATTCCTAATTGCGATGTGTGCAAATTTCTTCCAACCGTACCAAAGATAGAAAATTTTGACACAAGACTCGGGAAATACAAACTTGACACTTTAAGCAACTAGCAACTATAAAATAAACTTAATCTAACAGGGTAGGCTAAGGTGTAACGAAACAATCAATTAGTGTATTTCCTAAAGGATTGGCTCTAGGGTTGTTCTAGGGGTATCTTACTCTTAAAGTGAGATTAAACAAAGGGTTTATACGGGGGTTAACTAACCGGTGTTTTTTGTAGTTAGTTAATAAGCAACATGTAAAGGTGTTTTGGGTGTAATCCTAAAATTTACCAATTTAAACAAGTTACTCCATCTAAATCCATAGTACTCATCATTGCGGTCTCGAGTGATATACCAAGCCAAGTTTCTAAAGTTACAACATCATCGAACACTCATATTTTGTCGGAATTTAGGTATACATTTGGAAATCAGGATAAGGTTTAATCCTCATAATATCTAACAACGGGTTATTGTGTGCGGGTTATGTATCATGTAATTTCACAAAAGTATGCTTGAAATTTTTTTTAATTTGAACATAATTTAAGCATTTTAGTGTGAAAAATAGGATAAGTAAACATTCTAATTCCCAACCCCCACTTGAATTATACAACGTCCTCGTTGTATATATAAAACATTAAATACGGGAATTAAAAAGAATTAGAATGAGAATCTACTTGATCTTTTGCTCGGTGATTCTCCATGTAGATTTATTGAGAAAGAATTGTGTGAACAGCAGCCTTGAGGTTCATGAATCCAACCTTCAGATCTCCAGATTTGTAAATTCTCCACCAATATTCGTCGATATTTCTTTCACGAGGTCCTGTGTAAAAATAGGAAAAACGTGCATTCCTATCTTGGTACCTACGGTTAATTTAAACTAAACTAAACAAACTAAATACGAGTCAGTCTGGTGAATATGCCATATCATGTGCATGAATACGCCGTATTGACAGAACTGACAATAATATTTTTAAAGTGCATAAAAAAATAAAGACTGATCACGTCCAGACAATCAATACGCCGTATGGTATGGAGCGGATACGCAGTATTGATGTCTGGGAAGACAGACTTGATAAAATTAAATAACAATCCGGGTTGTCTCCCGGGAAGCACTTTTTTTTACAGTGAAGTCTTTAAGTTAGACTTTTCTTTAGCTTCTCCTTTCATTCCATCTCATGCACGCTAATGTGCCCGCGTGTGAGCCATTCTTCCGTCCTTGCATCTCGGATGTAATCGGGTCCTAAGTTCAAGACTCCTTTGTAGAACCCCTTAAGCTTTTGGTATGGATGCGAGATTCCATTCCTCTTATCATCATTACTTAACTTCAGTAATGGTGGGATCTTGTTGCATTGCTCATTAGTGTGGTGTTTAAACCTCGGATGTGGTCGCATAATTTGGTAAGTTACTTCATCATTACCATTGTAAATGGTAATCGTACCTTTGAACCGTCTTGTTTTAATTCCAACTTCTCTTAAAAATGGTTTGCCAAAAATAACATCGCCCATTCCTTCATCACGATAAGCATCCATATCTTCTAAAACTGCGAAATCCATCACAACAGAAAAGGTTCCAACAAAATTAGGCACATTCATTAAAGCTCCTATAACATTATTCCCTTTGTACACCATTTTATCTTTCATTATAGAATTATGAACTTTTTGACATCACAATGACTTAATATTATGGGAAGAAGTTTGCGTGTGTAAATTCAAATCCTATCAATGCATGAAAAACTTTAAGTTGGTGAGCACAATCTATATGGATCTTCTTATCATAGTCGCAATAACTAGGGTAATCATCAATTTCATTATCAAGTTTATCATCCCTAGTTCTAAATTCCTCAATTACCTCACCTTCCTCAATGGTGGGCAACAAATCATTACCTTGATTTCTCCTAAGCTCAAATGGTTCATTTAGATCATTTAATTCGATGTAATCTTCATTTAAAGGTCTTAATGATTATATAATCACCAAAGACTCTCCCAAAGACTAGCTTCTAAATCTAAGCTCCATTCATTCTCTTAACTTTGCATGTAGACCCTCTTAAATTAAACTACTATCAGGGTTTTAACACTTTTGAAATAATTCTTTTTCCCCAACCCTCAAAGTAATTTCATTTGGTAAACAATCCAATCTTAGCGTGACGGGCGGGTAGACAAAAAAGGTCTTCATGATCAAGGGCACCTTTGATATCCTCGGGCCCTTATCAAGAAATTTATAAGTTTACTGGAAAACAATTTGCAGAATACCTAATAGGCCCGTTTTTAGCTATTCCTTTTTGGATATTTCACTGTCTCGTGTCTGCTAATTAACTGTTTGTGTGAGATATTTCGCCTAAACCTTAAGTTTTATGTAGGGCGATGGAAGGTATAACACTACGCTTAGATCACTAACGTCAACAAGGGCATTATTAAAGCAAACATTATTAATAAAGAAAGATAAAGTGAAACTCCCTGGGTCTTTCTCCTTTCGGGGTATGGATTTATTGATATGTGAAGCTTCAGAGTAAGCTTTTGAAAATTGCAATCCATGTGATCCCTTATTTTCTTCACAGTAGTAACCATTCAAACGACTTAGAAACAGAATTGTCGTTTGTTTTGTCTTGTACCTCTTCTGTCCAGCAGATACGGCGTATTGGGAGGATCTAATACGACGTATCGGGTATGAATCAGCTACAATAGTAGTCGAGATCGACTTGACTTGATCTCTCAGGTTTGCTTCAGTAGAGCTAGGTAGACTTTCAAATCTTCTTTCCTGTAGTACCTTCCTTATTTGCCTGATTTGAATCTCTAAAGTTTTAATCGAAACTCGAATTCCTTTAATTAAATTAGAGTTTTCTTCATGTCTCTTTGCTGATTCACTCATAAACTTGCTCAGGGTATCTTCCATAGATTGCCTTCGTTCTTGGTATGAAGGATTCACATTGTTCCTTTGATAGAATCCCAGAGCTGCTGCTCTATATCCCCCTCCTTGAAAAGGTCCACCAAATTGCGTGTAGTAAGCTTCTTTGAGGGTTTTCCCTTCTTCTTTGAGTGGGCAATCTTTGGTGTAATGGGTCCTTTGCATTGTTCACATCCAACTTGAGCAGCATAGACTTTTTCATTCACTTTCTTGATCTCTCTCCCAAGATTATTGAGTTGTGCTTGTATAGCTGCCAATCCGTTAGAAGTTTCAGTACTTCTTGACCTAGATGTTCCATTATGCCATTTTTGAGAGTATTCAGCCATTTCTTGGATGGCTACCTTTGCATCAGCAGAGTTAGTATTAGATGGTATTGACCAGTTTGAATTAGAATTCTGTTCGAGTAGGATTTCCCAATCATTATAGAACAAGATTACCTCTGATCTCTGTTAAATAGTGTTGATGACACTTCATTCAGAGTTCATTTAAATCGCCTCCTGTTACCCAAATCTGTGGGGTAGCAGCGGAATATAATGATTTCGAGTGTTGTTACTTCATAGATCAATGCACAAAAGATATGAGATCGGACCACTAAACGTGCCGTTTGAAAAAGATACATTGGATTACAAAATACTTGTCGGTTAAATTACGCTATGGATTAAATTGTTCAACAGTATAAATAAAGATTATCTGGTTTATAAACAATTGTCCCAAAAATGAATAAGACCCAAATCTTTGATTGTGACTCTTCAATTATTTACTTTAAAGTATCACTGGCATCTCGTGCCTTATTGACCTGAGAAACAGGCTTTAAAATGTCAACATAAGTTGGTGAATTCATAGGTTTTATGTAGAATCAATAGTAGGACCGCATGATTTTCAAATGTATGGTTATAAGCAACAGATGCAAACATCATAAAAGGTAAATACGTTTTCCTAAGTCATGACACTGAAGTCGACATGTATGAATGCATAAAATTAAATTGCCAATAAATGCCGTGAAAGATGTTTTTACCCGCAAACTTCCTAATCGACATAGTTATAGTTTGTTGTCCAGAAACCGGCACAGTGAGCGTACTACCCAAACGGGGATGTCAATCCCAAATAGATCTTATTTCTACTTTCGCGATCACAATCTTGTATTTGTCAGTTCATGATAATTTGGCGCTCAGTGGGATATTGCTACTAGGCCAAACACGTAATCATAGTATAAAATGTACACTTGGTTCCAAATTGTTAAAAAATGCATGTTCTCACCCCAAAGATGTAAATCATTTAAATAATTATAAAACATGGGGTATGAACTCACCTTAGTAAATAGTCCTCTGGAAATGATAATATATATCCAAGTATGAAATCACACCGTCACGATACCTAAAGTAATTACGGCCCCAGTCGTTAGTCTTCAGTTTTTGGCTAAAGAGACTCATGTATAAACTACCAATATATTTGTTAGTTTATATATATTGTTATCACTTGTGTGGTGGTGCACATGTTTTATGTATTTATATTCACTTGATGGCTCTTGGGAAGGTATATGATCTCACACGTTCTAGTATATACGTATAGATGTTATTAATAAATATTGTTATTTATTTAAATCGCGAGGTTAACTTGTATATTATTCGAATGTAATTCGTCTGGGATTCTTATGAGAAGTATTTATGGAAATCACTTTTGTTTATAAAATATCCCTTGGTTTGCTATAATTACAAATAGTCCTCTAGTTTTATGAATAATGGTAACATTTACCTTTAGTCCCTTAAGTTTCACTTGTACATGTTTATATTTTAGTCCTCCAACTTTACAAAAGTTTAACACTTTAGGTCCTTTTATGACCATAAATCCTAAAGTTTCAGAAGTAACCAAAACAGTCCCTTAAGTTCTAAAACAGTGTATTGATAGGTTGTAAAACCTTTTTTAAATTCAAAATTGACTCACTCTTTAGTCCCTTAACTGTAAAAATGCCTTTTTAACTCCAAGTAGTTCTAACAAGTCGGATTATGTCTTCATTAAGTTCAATAATCATTTATAGGCTGTTTTTCAGCCCAGAATAAGCGTCGGAAGAGCTTTATTTTTGGTTTATCAAGCTTATTAGGCCTTATTAGAACCCGTTTAAGGATCCATAAGCCATTTGAAGTCCAATTAGATTTTAAAAGCACAAACGCCTTCATTAAGCTTATTTAAGATTGTTAAGTTGAAAATAAGTTCGGTAGAGCTTATTGAGCTTTTCGAGTTATTGGGCTTGTGAGCCCAATAACTCAAACCCAAAATATATTTAAAAGGTTTCATTAGTGTTTTTTTAACATTATCTCTTTAGACTATTAAGCAACATTGGGGTCTGTTGCTTGGTCATCTTATCCAATACTGCTAATTAAGCTTCGTTATTGGGCTTCTTCAGGCCCAATAGGAACCCGAATAAAGGTTCTAATGGTTTGACTTGGTCATTAAGGTCCTTTAGCTATTTTTTAGGTCAATTAAGCTCATTCAAAGCTGTATATGACTTACCAATAAGTTGTTTTGCGCTTATTGTTGCTGTTAGCTCCAGTTTAGGCTACGGTCTTGGGTCTAGTAAGCTTCGATAAGGGTTCAGCTTGGTTTCTAGGTTATGTCTAGGTTCGTGTTAATTTCAATAAGCATCCTTAGTCCCTAATAAGCTCATAGAGCTTATTAAATAAGCTGTGTCTCTTAGGAAACCACCTGTTGGGCCTGTTGGGCTTCCATAGTGTTGTTTGGGCCCAACTGACCCGAATATACTCCCTTGGCTTAATAATTTGGTTCTAGGGCTCTAACCATTTCGTTAAGCTCTCGTTAACGTTTATTAATCATTATTTAACACATGCATGCGTTTAAATAGTTATCATACACGTTCCCAAGCCAAGTAGGTTTGTATTCATCAATTGTTTACGTATAGGATTTGAGTTGGTCAAGTAATACGATAACCCATGGTCACATGGTCTTATTCGTTGTGTATTTTCAATTGATTGTTTAGCCTTTAGCTCGATGCTTAATCATGTTTTATTTCGTTGTTATCACCACACAAGGTCTTATACATTTAATATGGTGTGCGGTGAAACCATGCATGGGTCCGAGCCAAGCATGTTCTTGTCCACGTACTTTGCTCAACCAAGTTTCACGTGACTTATTAACTAAATTATGAAAGTAACGAATGAAAAAATGACATGAGGAGTTTAGTCGTGATTACAAGGGTCTAGTTCTTAAGGGCGTGTCGTGTAGATATAACCCTACATGTTTATGTTTCACACGCGTATATCCCTAAGCTCTAAGGCTTGTATACCCAAATCCTTAGTTCGTGTTTCCCTCTTCACACCCTTATACTCGATCTTAAATGCACCTTGTGTCCTTGAAATTGAAATGTGGGTCGTGTATGGTTCGGTTTTGATGTAAGCCGAATGAGATAGGGAGAAATGAAGAGGTTTATCTTAGTGAGAGAGTTTGAGAGTTTAGAAATGTATTAAGTGTAGTTGTAAGTGTGTATTTATAGGCAAATGAGCTAGTTAGCTCCTCTTGGTCCTAAACCAACTACAAACAAGCTAGGAGGGGCAGTTTAGAGGTTTCTAGTTAATCACTCATGGTTTTATGCTCCTTGGACCATCTTAGTACTACTCTTAATTGCTCAATATTTGTATAAGATATGCTTAGATACTTGAAATCTTATGATTTGTGTGTATATACATGCATTAGCCGGGTATGGGAGGGAAAAAGAGAGACTAAATGGTTTTTAACCATTGTGTAAATGTTAGTTAGGGGACACTAAGTACTAGTTTTAATTACTAGGAGATGTACATGTACTTAGGGATCAATATGAGATTTTCTAGTTAGCTAACACACAAAGGACGAATTTTATGTGAAGTTGATCATAAAACCCATATTCTGCATGGATGGTTTAATTAACACATAATTATACAATTTTGGTTTGAGGGTTAAAAGTGGATATTGGTTTTGAGTCTAGGTAGCTAGGTAGTTCTGAGGTGTGTCCAAAAGTATTTTATTACGAAACGTAACACTTTTGATGCGACCTCAATTAAAATAAACAGTCGCAAAGTTAATAATTATCTTCTTTAATTATTATATAGTACTTGTTGATGTAATCCTTTAATTTGATGTGGATAACAATTTACATTAAATGATTATTCTAGTCTACGCGAGATTTAGCTTAAAAGTTAATTTAAAAAGTAAAGCGTATCGGACTAAAATAATAGTGACGAATAATAGATGTCGTTAAATGACCTGAAATTAAGAAATGTTACAGCTCCCCCCCCCCAATTTTTTTTTGCCTTGGTAAAGGTTTTCTCAAGTCTCTGCTCTGAAAGTTGTTGATTTCCTCCATTTTCTTTGCAGTTCGAGCACGTGGGCAATATTTGTTCAAAAATTTTGTTTTAAGACCATCCTAAGTTGTAATTGAACCAGTTGGTTCATTTCTCAGCCAACGGCTTGCGGCGCCAGTTAAGGACATAGGGAATGCTCTAAGCATCACTTGGTCTATAGTAATATTTGGAATGTGGA
Organism: Tanacetum coccineum; assembly: GCA_026074375.1. Classification (NCBI taxonomy): domain Eukaryota; kingdom Viridiplantae; phylum Streptophyta; class Magnoliopsida; order Asterales; family Asteraceae; genus Tanacetum; species Tanacetum coccineum. The sequence continues at coordinate 3,115 of BQNB010109196.1, read as the reverse complement.
ATAGATCGACGATCTCAAGAACTTTCTCAATGTGTTCGTTCGCATCTTCATGATCTGAACCGCTGAAGGTGTTGGTACGTAGTTCCTTGAGAAATTGGCCTTTTAGTTCAAAGTTATCATTGTCTTCAATTTTAGGCCTAGCAACCCCCGATCCATAGTCAGCTCGGGTCTTGCTCATGTATTGCTCCATAGTTTCCGCCATTGTTTCCGCAACTTCTTCCTCCGAGTATTCTTGGTCAGAAAATAAATTAAAATCAGGCGATCTCCAAGACTTAGTGTCTTGAAGTGCTTCCTAGATGATCAAAATTCTTGTTCCGAATCCTTGAAAGGTGTGAATAGTTCGTTCGTTGAACTCCTTGTCATGCACTACCTAAAACAAGGGATAAACAATCAGTAGGATAGAACATTTTTTAGCACAGAAATCAAATATGAAAACTAAGATTCTGATTCTGTTTCAGATGATCGATACGCCGTATTCAATAGAAGTGAATACGCCATATTAATCAGTTGAATGAATATGCTGTATTGGATAGAAAGTTGAATACGCCGTATCCAATGAAAGTGGATACGCCGTATCGAGTTATCTACCAGAACAGTGTATTAGCAAAACAATTAAATTAAACACATAAATATACTAGCAATAACAAATATACCAAATATATAGAATATACAAGAATATATACTAATCTAATTAACACTACTCCTAAGGGTTAGATCTAATGTTAAAAACCAAAATATAAAATAAAAATCAAGATTAATTTTCACTCTCCGACAGCGGCGCCAAAAACTTGATGTGTCGTTGTGTGGTGTATATTTTTATTGATTAGTGTTTGAATTTTATATTTTCCCTACTTAACCAAAAAACAACACTTTAACGGGCAGTGTACCCGGTCGGTGGTAGATTTGTGGTAAGTAGGGTGTCGAACACTTGAAGCGAGGTTAAATCTCTTAATTTATTAATATTTTGGTTATCTAATCTAAGTTAATTCTAATCTAAGTCAAACCTATGCTAATCCTATGTTAGTTCTAATCCTAATTCTAACAGGTAAAGGGGGTTTTCAGCCTGAGAGACTGGCACGGGTTTGATGGTGACTATAATCAATTCAAGATACTTTAACCCACGTAAGCAAATTAACAAGAGATAAAAGAGCCGTCAAGCCTTATGATAGAAAACTGTATTAGCCATCATTAATCCGATTAGAAGTTGGTTTGTTTATTTAGTGCAATGATTACTTATCTTGAGGTGGCATATCATTCTCTCGACTTTACGGCGAGAATTCAATCCTAAGACCTAGACAGACATTAACTTCGGTCATAATTTAAAGTTTCCGCATAAAGCATCCTTATTTGCGGTATAATAATCTATCTTTGGATTAATGCACATGTTGATCTTGTTAAACCCTTGTCATAGAGACTTTACCATTTACGTTAATGAATTTATACTCTAGTAGTCCACTTGTCCAACTATCTAATGGAATCAGAATGTTATTTGTTGAATTATCTAGGTTTACCTGCTAGTCAACTTGTTCAATAAACCAAAGGCAATATCCGATAACTAGTTAAGCCAGAAGCGTATCCTTAGCACGAATTTAGCAGGACAATATTTGTGATCCTATGATTCTAGATGTATAAATTACTATATGGAGAGCTATCCCGGCAAGATTACTTGGTCCGTGTCACTAGATTCAGTTAAATGATAGGTCGCATACAAAAGCACGTAAACAAGTATAAATTGATAAACATAAATAAGCATACGACGATAAATTAAGCAATCATGATATAAACAAAACCAAACATTTAGATCTTCATAATAATGGCTAATACCCGAAGGTAATAGCCTTCAAACATCATAATTAATACAAGAGTAATTGTTTTAGCCAAGGTAAACTAACCGAGTTAACGAATGATACCAAAAACTGAACGATTACAAAAGTATAAGAATTTACACGTTGTCTTCTATGGATTGGAATGCATTGCAAGACCTCTTCTGCTCTTTTTCTCCTCTAAAAATCGACTGTTGTGGTTTAGGTATCGAGAATATGATTTAGCACACCTAAAACTCATTTTTGAGTTTTGTATTTATAGGGTCTGGAGTCGGTGTCGATATGGCGTATCCAAGGTATTGGATATGGCATATTGGAGTTTCTTAGAGTAGGGACCACGTTTGATATCTTCCAGAATATTTTATTCCCATATAGCTTGAATACGGCGTATTGCCTTTCCTGGATACGACGTATTGGACTTGTTTCCTTTGTGGTCTTTGGTGAGTGCAGGCACGGATACGCCGTATCTTCCTTGATAGATACGGCGTATTGGTTGTCAGAATAGTAATCTTTAAAATATCTTCGTTTAAGCTCCAGAATGCGCGCCTTTTGCTAATATTCACCAAGTACTCCGTAATTGCTGCAATTCTCAAATATAAACGATTAAGTAACAATTCTTTGCAATAATTATACAAAATGGGTTAATTACATGAGATAAATGATGCTATAAAATAAACGTTATTTGATGTCATTAAATATCCCCCCACTTGAATCCTACTTGTCCTCAAGTAGCCTTTAGAAGTTTATAAAAATGTATCCCTAAGGATATTTTCCGTTAAAGCATTTATTTGATCTATTACAAGTACACAACCAAACACCTCACGAAATAGGAAGATGAAAACACTCAAATCACTCAACTAATCTATGTGGTAACATGTAACTAATTTGCTCAATTGCTCGGTCGTGACGAGTATTCTATCATAAGCTTGGCAAGGATACACATCTCCACCACTAAAGCTAAGGAGTAACAAGTTTATAAAGGTAAATATGGGTTTTGTATGGAAAGTCGTGCGGTTTGATCATTCTACAATCTTTCACCAGAAGTACCACTCCAACAACGCAGCTGAAGCACACATACACACCCGGAACGCCATGATAGACATGAGTGTTCGATCACATCCCCATTCGAATTTAACCAACGGTTAGGATGAAGAATGATATAGGGTAGGAACCTTCTAACTTTCACCAAAAGTCGTAAACCAACAAGGTACATGTAGGATCCCTAGATCATTCCTTGGAATAAGCACAAGATCAATGACACCAAAGATTAAACATTAAGAACTTTTTATTAA
>BQNB010109195.1:0-22802 GCA_026074375.1 Tanacetum coccineum | reverse complement strand
TTTCAAGAAAGTTTGATGATTTTTTCTTGGCTGCGTTTTGTCTAACTGAAAGGGTGTTCTTGATTGCGTTTTGCTTCTTCATTGCGTTTTTCCTAGAAACATTGCATTTTGTCTCTTGCGGTTTGTCTAGGGCGTTGCTATTTGGTTCTGCGGTTTGTCTTCAAACATTGTGTTTTGTTCACTGCGTTTTGTCTCAAGATTTCATTGTGTTTTGTCTCAAGATTTCATTACGTTTTGTCTCGAAACTCTTGCGTTTAGTGAAGACTGCGTTTTGTCTCAAGATTTCATTGCGTTTTGTCTCAAGATTTCATTGCGTTTTGTCTCGAAACTCTTGCGTTTAGTGAAGACTGCGTTTTATCTCGGAAATCTTATGTTTTGTGTTGACTGTGTTTTGTCTTTACACAAGTGTGCTGCGTTTTGTCCGACCAACTTTGCTGAACATTGCGTTTTGTCTTAACACTGCGTTTTGTGTCACATTCTTCTGGGCTTAACAATTTCAGACAAACCTCAAGGACTATATTCAAGGACTTATAAACTTCACTTGGACTTAACATACAACTAATCAAACCAACAATCAACTTAATCATACTTGAAATGTCAATTAATTATTCATTCACGGTTTCTTCTTGATTTAGTAAAATCCCGCGAAAGAATTCTATTTCTCGGTTTAATCATAGAATTGTAAAATCTCATGAACGTTAATTCATTTAAAACCACAATCAATCACTTACATACTTAAGTTCCGATATCCATTCACAACATCATCAAAATGTCAAATTTAAATATCAATTTGCAAACTCAATCATCGAATGCTCTTCATAATGCTATCATGGAAGCGGGTAGCGAAGATCGTCCACCAATGTTAGGACCAGGTAATTACGTTTAGTGGAAATCCAGAATCAAGATATACATTGACACCAAACCTACCAGTGAACTCATCCACTATTTGTAACACCCCCAAAATTAAGTCGCAGCGAAAAGGTAACAATGGGGTGCTACGTCAAAGTACAAAAATCAAGATATAGAAAACGACCTTAAATGGATGTTAAAAATAAGATTCATTCAATGTCATTACAAAAGATCAGAGTTTTCACGTTAGGTCCCATAGTTTTGATAAAAAGACATTAAGATTTTATAAGACAAAAGTTTCATTGAATTTAAGAAATCAGAATCCCTCTAATAAATATCCGTCACGGCTCCCATCCAAGCTTATGCCTCAGCACCTGAGATTAAACAATGCATAAAAAAAACTCAACAAAATTGTTGCTGGAATTCATAAGTTTATCAAGAAATAATAGCGTGGACCACAAGAATCGAAGTAATTGTAAGACTATAAAAAAAACACATTCAATAGTCTAAAACTATGTTATTATTGTGCCCTAAGGAGCTTCAGACACCAAACCTAACGTAATTAAACTGTAATCAAACTAGTACTCAAGGTTGTGCCCCAACACAGATACAGATGGTTATCAAAAAAATCCTAACGAATTTCTCAATACAGATGTTGCCAACATCCGATGAATTTTTCATCCAAATGTAAATGCCGTCATGTGTCACTAGAAACCACCAACAGCCCAGACGGGGTGGACCAGTCCCGATAATCTATCAAACCCAAACTAGCGTATACCCAGCAAGAAGGTAATTAACGGTTCATGATAAAAGGGGACTTAAATGGCAATACGGTAACTTAGGCAATAATGTAATCAGGAAATAGCATACAGTTTTGAAAACACTTGTGTCCAAAGAAATCAAGCATGTAATCTCCCCCGAATTTAATAAAACAAGTAGTAGAAAAAGGGGCTATGAACTCACCTTGAGTGAATGGTAATCAACAAGTATTTACAATAGAAAAAATGCGACACGTTACGATCGTTATCAACCTATTCCAATACAAGGTCGTATAATACTAAACCACTTGATTATTTATAGTTCGTATAGCTCATCAACTTATCGTTCTGGCAATCATAATTTTAAGAGGTCATGTAGTGACTGATGAAGGACTAGGACCTTTAAATCGTAAATCCAACAACTCGTCGATTCGCACACCCCGAAAGAGGCCTCATTATGAAACTCCCTATAATCTAGCTTTGCCTTAACTAAAACCACATTAATTCTATAATAGCATATCACCGTCAAATCATTTTTGGTAAAATTATGTTTAACAATTAAACGTTTATAATTAACCGTTGTAAAAAACTGGCGCTAACCTTTCCCGCGTTAAAAAAAGCCAGATTTTAACGTTTCTCTTCTTAACGTCCACGACTTCGTAATAATACGAGTTTATCAAAAAATAATAACCTTTCAAATTTGAGTTTTTCTTAAGAATAGTGGATACTTACTGTCAACAAAACACAGACAATATATTTAATTTTTATAGTTTTGTTATCGTAAACTCGTAAAACGTCGTATTTTATTTTTCGTTAATAGCTCGTTTTTAGCGATTCTTTCAAGCACAGTCTTCATTTTTAAAAGTTCTATCCATAAAATGATGTTTCAAACAAAAGTCCTGTGATAGAACTTTTTTTATAAAACCCTGTATTAACGTAAAACGTATATTTGTCGTATCTTTTTCGTTATAAATTGGTTTTTTGAGTTTCTTATCATTTTGGAATCTTCATGAGACGAACTATCTTTTAAAAACATGTTGGGGTTGTGTCAAAAGTTGAACCAAAATAGTCCCATTGAAATCAATAGATATACTTATTTATATAACTTGTCAAGTAAACTATAGAAACCCTAATTTTATATATACACTTTTTATACATATAACAACATGGTACAATACTTATAAATCCATTATTCCATGATAGTATCAACTACAAAACATATGTAAAAGTGTTCAAAATCATAACCACAAGTAGAAATATGTTTTACATGTTTAAAAGTATCCGAAAATGTGATAATTGCTCAAAATAGAACACATAAACACAATAAAATGATAAAAGTAGGGACATAAAGGTGTATAAGACTTAATGAGATGTAAGTGTGAGAACCAAAGGTATCTAAACCCTGTTTAGATATAAAACCAAAGCTTGCACTCTTGAAACCCAAATTTTCTAATGAAAACCCTAATCTTGCTTTTCTTGCTTCAACACTTGAAAATACTTATCCTAACCTTCAAAATACCTTAGGTTATCATAGGAAGGATGTAGTAATACTTGTATGGTCTTGTAAAATCAAGGTATGAATTATTTTAAAGGGGTGTTTGTTGCCGTGACATAAAGGAGAGACAAAGAAGTTTTGGTGAAGTTTTTTTTTGGTTAATGAATTGAGGTGTTGTGATAAACTAAACTAGGTATGTCTATGTATATAAACTCTTTACTAGTAAAGATGGCTTGTATTAGTCCCAAGAACAAAGAGTAAAACAAAGGGGAGGTTTTAGGGGTCTTTGGCTAGCTACTAGTCATATTGCTAGTAATAATGGCTAGAGTTTTATACATGGTCCAGCTAAGTTATTGTGTTGCTCATGGTTCCCTAATATGGGAAGCATCCCATGAAAATAAGGAGGAGGGGGGATGTACTAGATTATTTTTGGTGTCTTGCAAAATATCTTGCATTATATTGAAGATATAAGTTGTAGTTTTTTTTCATAAATGGTAAAAACTTGGTAATTGTGTATGATCTACATATTATTTTATGCAAATATGGACTAACATGTTAATATGGGTGATATTTTGATAAAACTTAAAGGCATTGGGTATAATCATGGGTATTTTGTTGAAGCGTAGAAAAGTTTTGGTGGTTCCGGGTATGCCCAAATGTATTTTAATAATTGCGATACGTAAACGTTTACCAACCATAAAAATAATATATAAAAATTTAGTATTACAATTTGTAAAAAATACTATAAATGATTACTTACGTAAACTTTAATTTGTTTGGTGTCAGTTTACGTTGATTGATTATGATTTTAGTTAACCGCGATTTAACTTACCTATTAAATTAAAAAGCGAACGCTACGAGAAAAAAAATAAATATGCATTTAATAACGTCGTACATTTGATCAAAAATAACGGATAAGTTACACTATAGTCTCCAAAATCCACCATACACGTATCAAATGGGCTATAAACAGTTCTAGTTACTCGAAGGTAGTTCTAAAATAACTACGAGAAATGTAAGGGAGACCTATAAGAATGTTTCACAAGACATATACAGCGATCATTTGAATTGCCTGAAGCTGAAGCGTTCAGGAAACATTCTCACAGGGATATATAAATGATATCTACTCCCCAATGAGCTTTTCTGAATGCATGTAAAATGTGGCAAGCCATGCAAGGTTGAAACAAGGGTGGAATCATCAATTCAAGATCTTAAAACCAATTTATATGGGAGTTTGGAAAATTCCACATCACGGATGGTACTCACTTGAATCTATTACTCATGGGTTTACAAGATATGAATGAGCTTGTCCGAAATCAGTGTCATGTTACTAATCATCAAGTAAATGTCCAGTTCTTACTCCAACTACAACCAGAATGACAAAGGTTTGTGACACTTGTTAAGCAGAGCCAAGAGCTGAAGACTGTCTCCTATCACAAGCTTTATGACATTCTGAAGTAACACCAGAATGAAGTCAATGAGATAAGAGCTAAAAGACTAGTACGTACTGCTAATCCACTTGCACTTGTTGCTCAACAACTACCAGTTTACCATCATCAAAACCATCCTACTCAAAACACTTAATATTCTCCAACCAGATCACAGACATATCTACAAACCAAAACAAGGAAAAGCAATTGTTACCCTCTTTGCCCTCCCTACTTATATCTAGAACCTGGATATGCTACTGAAGATTGATGAAAAATGTCCAAGGACAAAGAGATTGACATAACACATGGCTTTTAATTTCTCTCGAAATCTTTAAGAAAATCTACAAACCTACCAACACAACCTTCGAACTATCATCAAACTCCAATAGCTATTCAAGATAATCTCCGCAAGAATCAACAGAGTCATTGGGTATGATAGTCAGAGAGCAGTTAATGTTGCCGGGGCTAGGGAAAATGTAGGTACTCCAGTTGTGCAGAAGTTTGGGCTTTAGTGTTACAATTGCAAGGAATATGGGCATGTATCAAGGGAATGTCAGAAACCGAAATGAGTAAAGGATGCAGCTTATCATAAGGAAAAAGATGTTTAAGTGTAAACAAAGAGGATGCAGGGGTTATATGAAATACAGAACAACTGATTGTAAGGAATGATACTAGATGATGAGTCTGATATCAGGGAATTGGAAGCACCTTAAATGTACATGGCACAACTTCAAGAGGTACTCCAATCACAAGACAATTCTGGACCGAATCTTTGTTATGACCAATGCATAAGCTTGTAGAGATCATTCTATTCATACGTCCCGACTCTTAAGGTGCTCAAGAGCAACATGATCCGAAAAATCTCAAGACTTTTCTAACTAATTTTGGGAGAAATTTCTGGAACGGTGAAGTTTTGGAAATGACAAATTGCCCCAATTCTTGCTATAGAGATCTGGTTTCAAGGAACAATTACCCTCAAACGGTTTAATCATTACGTCGAAGGGTTAAATCATAATTTATTCTCCGTCGGTCAATTCTGTGATGCGGATTTGGAAGTTGCTTTTCGGAAGTCTACATGTTATGTTTATGATTTGAAAGGAAATGATCTTCTCACAGGTTCTCAGGCACGAGACTTGTATTCCATTACTCTGCAAGACTTAATAACTCCCAACTACACATTCCAATGATGCACTACTCAGTGGTGAGGATAGACTAAAACTAAATAAATTGATGGAACTTTGTACCAGCTTATCACAAAGAGTTCTTGACATGGAGAAAAAAAAGATTGCTCAAGCAAAGGAGATTGCTAGTTTGAAGAAGAGAGTCAAGAACTGGAAGGGAAAAGGAAGTCAAAACCTCTAGGGCTGAAAAGATTATTCAAGATTGGTAGATCTGCACAAGTTGTTTCCTCTAAAGATAAAGGTTTGGGTGATCAGGAGCATGCATCCAAACAGGGGAGGAAAATTGATGAAATTAACCAAGGGAGGTATGGTGATAATTTAATGTTTGATACTGGTGTTCTTGATAATGAACAAGATATGGCAGAGAAAGAGGTTGATATGGCTAAAAAGATGTTAGTACTGTTGATCCAGTTACTACTGCTGGTGAAGTAGTTACTACTGCTAATGTTGATGAATTAACCCTGGCTCAGACTTTAATAGAGATCAAAGGTGCAAAACCCAAGGCTAGAGGGGTTATAGTTCAAGAACCAAGTGAATTTACAACAACAACATCACTTTCACAACCATCACAACTTCCACAGGCTAAAGACAAAGGCAAGGCAAAAATGGTTGAGCCTGAAAAACATTTGAAGAAGAAAGATCAGATTATGTTTGATAAGGAGGTTGCTCAAAAACTTCAAGCTTAATTAGATGTCTGAATTAGAAGAAGAAGGGAATCTTGCAAGACAAAGAGAAGAAGATGCAAACATTGCTGAATAGGATATGTTCAAGCTATGATGGATACAGATTATGAGCTAGCTGCAAGATTATAGGCAGAAGAGCAAGGAGAATTGACTAATGAAGAAAAGTCAAAATTGTTTGTGGAGCTCATGAATAACAGGAAAAGCATTTTGCAAGACTTAGAGCAGAGAAGAAAACCACTAACTAAGGCTCAAAATAGAAATACAATGTCTACTTATATGAAAAACATAGCTGGATACAAGCACAATCAATTGAAGACCAAAAGCTTTGAGGATATTCAGATGTTATTTGACAAAGAAATGAAAAGAGTAAACACATTTGTAGACATGGATACAGAGTTAGTGAAAGGCAGTGAGACAAGAACAGAAGGAAGTTCTAAAAGAGCAGGAGAAGAACTTGAATCTGAAAATTTAAAGAAGCAGAAGTTAGATGAGAATGTAGAAGCTGAAGTAGATGATGATCAAGAAGAAGCAGAGATGAAAAAGCATATGGAGATAGTTCCTGATGATGAGGTAGCAATTGATGCTATACCTCTAGCCACTAAGCCTCCAATCATTGTTGACTGGAAAATCATCAAAGAAGGAAAGATGGGATACTTTCAAATCATAAGAGCTGATGGAAGTTCAAAGAGGTACTCATCAATGATTCAGATGCTTCAGAATATTGACAGAGAAGACTTGGAAACTCTCTGGAAGTTGGTTAAAGCTAAGCATGGGTTAACAAGGCCAGAGGAGGGCTATGAGAGAGTGTTATGGGGTGATCTGAAAGTGATGTTTGAACCTGATGTAGAAAGTGAAGTATCCAAATCAACTCAAATGAGAGACAATACTATGAATACTTATGTGCTTAATGCGAATCTTAAACACAAGGTAACTAAGAAGAACACAAATAAAAACTTTTCTATTTTCTATTGATTTCTATTAGGGTTTTATGTTATCAAACACTAAATTAAAAATATGAATGCTGTGAGGGTTTCCTTTTATAACCACCAAGGAAACCCTAATTGGCATACAAATGCATAAAAGGATAATCAAAACCTTTCCTAAGATATCTCTAAGATAACTATAATATACTATTCCTGTTACATAAACAGACTTAACTAGACTAGGCCAGTACTAAACTATAGTACTGCAGACTAACTTAGTACTGGCGATACATTACCTATGTCTACCAGACATAACTCTATAACAACCCCAGACTAAGTCTGTTTACAATAATTCCTAACAATATCCCCCCACTAACTAGATCTTCACATTTTAAACTTTCAAGTTTCTTTGAATATCTACATTTGAGCATCCAGGAGGATGTTGTGAGCATTATCTTGTGAGAATTAATTTCTTTTGAACTGCAACAGAATGACTGTCGAGAGTATGAGCACTTTATCTTGATTTCTATCAACCAACTCTATAAAAGCATCACTTCTTGATATTTTTGACCACATCTAACCCTGTAAATATCATGAACCCCAACACTTCACAAATGAAGCTACATGTAACACCTATTCATCAACATAGAAACAGCAACAATGACTAATGTACATTAGATCATAAGTTATTCAGTCTAATCTCAATCACATCCAGTGGTGTTACAACTCCTAGGAGAAGGTGAATCCTTGAAAATTTAAATGGATTTGATGTCTCTTTACCATGTTAAAGCCATAACCCAGGAGGAGAACCAAATGAGTTTGGTTCATAAACCAGGTAACATTGATAACCAATCAACTCTAGTACGTGAAACATGGTGAGTAGAATTACCAATATGATTTTTTAAGCAAATCAACAGCTATCAACAGATTGGAATACTCATTTACCAGTACCGTATGCTATCGGAGTAGCCAAACTCTTTGTATTTTGAAAAAACATGGTGAGTTAATAACCATATAGTTTTGGGTAAACTATCAAACCATCAACGGATTTGATTAAGTCTTTACCAAAGCTTTAGCTTTGGACTCAGCCAGTCCTTATTCCTATTAACAAGCATGGTGAACTGAAGACCATTTGTTGTGTGATGGTTTAGCCAACACTTAAACCTTCCTCTCTTCCATTAAAAGTCCACAGTTCTAACATATTGTATCCACAGCTACGATACCTTCTTCACTTTTAACACCCATCTTGCTTCTCAATCATATTCAAAAGTTTATAACAAACTGTTCATCCATTATTCCATCCAGAAGCTTCAATTTTCTGCATCACTTGGGCAGGCATCCCTTTTTGAGACAGTGATACTTCCTATCTACTAACATAATAAAATATTTCATGCCTCTAAAGGTTAACAATGTACTGCAAAAAAAAACACATGTCCATAATATCTCTAACTAATCCATCTTTTGAGCTGGTAGTGGTAAGTTTCCACAAATAGCATCTTCATTGAGAGGTAGATAAAACATAGTCTTGAGACCACTCCATAGTACTCTGTCATAAGCATCTTCAAGCCTATTTGTTCCATATTTCTACATAACTAACCTGTACAGCTTAATAAGATCCTCTCTTGTGAAGTCTTTAAGCATAGCTCCAAAGCTCATATAAACTGTATCAGCTCCATTTGCTCTTATTAAATACTGATAAATGCTTTTTTCACCCTGGATGAAATATCTTCCAATTTTGCCACACTATTAGATTTTTAAATCCCCAAATGAGTAAGGATTTATAAGATTCTACAAATCCTCTTATCAGTCACTAAATCTCCTTGAGGACTCTTGACAATACTTAAAACCTTTCCTACCTTTGCTTCACTTTCTTTTCCTACTCATTAGTTTACTTTACTGGCTCTTCTCTTTCACTTTAACCAATTTTTCTTCAGTATCTGAAACATCTTTTCATAATCCAATGATTTCTTTGACTCATTTCAGTCTGAAGCTCATGGAGTTTAGGTGGTTACAAAGGGGTTTGAGAACCCTAAAAACGACCTAAATATTGTTGATAATCACACTCTAATAATGACTCCCGAGTTCCACCCTTAAAACCCTAAAAACGAGTTTGTATATATAGAAAAATGACCGTGACGGCGTCGCTTTGTAATCCTGACGCCGTTACTTCGCCGAATCTTCTAGGGTTTTACTATGTCGGTTAAGTCCTGACGCCGTCTCAAAATTCCCAAAGCCGTCACTTTGATGATCTGACGCCGTCACAAGAGGTTGTGACGCCGTCTCTAGGGTCTGTGTGCCCTTTTCTTCTTCGACTTTTAGTGTAGAGTTGTAATCACGTCCGTTTCTTCCCTAAATGAGCACAAGTCACGTGTATTACCTCCAAGTGCTAAAAATACAAAAAGAAACGATTAAGCACGTATTTTAGAGATATTTGCATGATTTATGATGTTAAATTACCCCGAAAAAGTGTATAAAATGACACCTCAACAAAAATGTTTCGCCAAACCCAAAGTGGTGCGGCATGGAATTGGTTCGATGACTTGGACCTAAAAAGTGTGGATAGTTTCGAGGAGCTGAGTCAAAAATTCTTAGAAGAATTCTCACAACAAAAGAGGTACGCCAAGGATCCGATGGAGATTCATGGTATCAAAAGAAGATTGAACGAGGGTTTGCAAGAATTTATGGATCGATTCAAGTCAGAGAGCTTACACATCAAGGGTGTGCCGTTGGTGCTACGTATCTCGGCATTCATGCATGTTCACAGACATCCGGAGCTGGCCAAGAAGCTCGATAAGATCCCAAAAATAGTAGATGAAATGTTCGAAAGGGTTAGAGCATTCATCAGAGGGGAGGTTGCAGTAGGGACGGCCAAAGAAGCTAGAGCTGCGTAGTGGGACAAGGGAAATGTTCGTACCGGATGGTCCAGAGGGCAAGAAAGAAATAGAGAAAGGAGTGGACCGAGGGAATTTAGAAAGAGCATGGGAACACGTGCTCCCTACTCAAGAAGAGATACGTTCACACCCCTCACTAAAACACGATAGGTGATCCTAGTAATGGAAAGCATAAACTTTCCACCTCCACCACCGTTGATAGGGACTCCGGAAAAGCAAAATCTGAACAAGTTTTGTGACTATCACGGGGACAGAGGAAACAATACTAATAACTGTTATCACTTAAAGAAACAAATGGTCCAAAGTCTTGGATCTGTTTAGCCTTTTGTAAGATAATAGCTAACTTGAATAAATCCAAATCAACTAAATGAGAGACAATAACTATGAATACTATGTGCTAATGCGGAATCTTAACACAAGTACTAAGAAGAACACAATGTAATACTTTGCTATTCGCTATTAATTTCTATTAGGGTTCTATATCTAAAACATTATGCCGTAGGGTTCCTTTTATACACCAAGGAAACCCTAATTGGCTTTATAAACGTATGAAAGGATAATGCATATCCTTTCCTAAGATATCTCTAAGATAACTATCCTGTTACATAAACAGACTTAACTAGATAAGACCAGTACTAACTATAGTACTGCCAGACTTAACTTAGTACTGGCAGACTTAACTATGTCTACCAGACTTAACTCTATAACTACCAGACTTAAGTCTGTTTACAATAATTCCTAACAATCCTCCCCTAACTTGATCTTTACTTGTGAACTTCAAGTTTCTTTGAGTATCTTCATTATGAGCTTCCTGAGGATGTTGTGAGCATTATCTTTGGAATTATTCTTGAACTGCAACATGATGATTGTCTTGTATAAGCAGTTTCTTGATTTCTATCAGCAACTCTTTAAATCATCACTACTTGATATTTGCAGCATCTAATCTTTTAAACATCATGACCAACACTTCACAGCTACATGTACTATCTCTTCAGCAACATACGATCATTTCAGCAACAGATAAGCAGCAACATTGACTATATGTACATCAGATCATAAAGTTTCAGTCTATTCTCATCACTTCCAGGTGTGTTAACTCCTGAGAGAGGTGAATCATTGAAAATTTAAATGGATTTGATGTCTCTTTACCAGTTAGCCATTAACTCTGGAGTAGCCAATGTTTGGTTTATAAACCATGGTACATTGATAACCATTTCAACTCTTAGTACGTGAAACATGGTGAGTTGAATTACCATATGATTTTTAGCAAATCATCAGCTATCAACGGATTTGATGAAGCCTTTACCAAGTAACCGTTTGCTCTTGGGCTAGCTAATCCTTTGGTGGAATCATGGCATCACCCTGGTGGACTAGTAACCAGTTCAACTTTTTGAACGTGAATCATTGGTAAGTTGAGTACCATCCAGTTTTTGGTAAACTGTCAACCATGTAAATGGATTTTCCACAGCCTTTACCACAAGCCATAATCTTGTGGGCTAGCCAACTCTTTACAAACACAGATATGGTGAGTTGATAACCATACAGCTTATTGGCAAGCTGTTAACCATATAAACGGATTTGAGAAATACTTTTCCACAAGCCGTACCCCTGTGGTCAAGTCAGTTCTTAATGCTGGTTAGGCATGGTGAACTGAACACCATTTGTTGTGTTAGTGCAAAGCACCTCCACCAAGTGTTATTCTTCTCAACTCCATTTCACACATTCAGCTCTCCAATCCATATACCAAAGCACTGAAAATTCTTTCAAACATACACCAAAATTATTGCTGTTGAGCTTGTCTTTCAATTAACTTCAAAAGTTGATAGCACACCTCATCTTTTCTATCTCCTATAAGTTTCTTTTCAAGCATAGCTTGACAAACTCTAGATGGTAATGGATACTTGACTTCAGTCAGCATATAAATGTGTGCAGCCTCCAAAGTTAAACAATGAACAACACAACTATGAAAATATCTCCAACTGAGTACCTTTTGTTGATGTGTTAAACTCCAAACAGCATCCTCTGTAGATGGTGGATCAAACATAGTCTTTAAATCCCCCCATAAAACTCTTTCATATTCTTCTTCAGGCCTGCTATCTCCATACTTCAACATCATCAGTCTGTACAACTCCTTAAGATCATCTCTTGTAAGATCATTTAATAAACCTTGAAAATTCACATATACTAACATCTGTGTGATCTTCCCTGATGATTTGATAAGCTCCTTTCTTACCAGTCTTAAGAATTTGCCACTTAACAATTTTTGTAGGTGTTGATATATGTGGGATTAAACCTATTTGAAACTCCTCTGAAGAAGGTTCATCCACTCTTTCATCCATGTAAGCTTTTACATCCTCCTCAGTACCAGACCTTGCAGATTCAGACTTGTTCTTCTGCAATCCTTTCCTTGCCAAAGATTTTCTTATATTGTATCTCAAAATTGGCTGTTGAACTTTAAATTCCTCTTCTCTCTTTACAGACCCATCTTTAGTAACTTCAGGAACATCAGTAATCTTTTATTTCTTAAACACCTTTGCTTGAAGATTTATACATGTTCTCTTCAACTTTGATGCTTCAAGCTTTGAGTTTATAGGAATAAACTTTTCTACCTTCTTTACACACTTATCAAACTCTTCCTTCAGCTCATCAGGTTTCAACTTCTTCAGCTGACCCATTTTCTAGTTATTACCTTGGCTTTTTTAAGTACTTGATCATGTACTCCCTTTTCTCAGCTTGAGTCATAGGTCTGTTTCTTCTATCTCTCTCTCTCTCTCTGTTCTTTGTACAACCTCTTCTTCTCATTGATTAATTCCTCCATCTTCTTAGCAAAATCATCACTAGAGAAATCAATTGATAACACTTTGCTGTACAGATCTCTGTTTGCTTCTAGCTTGGCTCTTACTGAATCCTAATCTTCTTCTGTATAGTACTTTGCAGCTTCTTGTACTTGAGCCATCCTATTCTTTTGAGTTTCAGATAGTTCTAACTCATCCTGCACTCTCTTTCCACTCAATGCATCCTGTCTTTGCTATTCAGCTTTTCTTGCATTTTTAGCCTCCTCTTGAGCTTGCAGTCTCACTATTTCTGCCAAACTAGCTTGCTCTTCTCTGATCTATTTCTTTGTCCTTTTAGATTGAGATTTTTCTTCAAGCACTGCCTTTCCTTCTCTTTGACCCTTCTTTGGAGAGGGAATTATGCTTTCATCACCATAATTAATTTCTTCAAAAACAGTATTAACATATGTGAAACCAGTATTAATTCCTTCACCAATACTAACTTCATCAGCATACAACTTCCTCCTCAATCCAGTCTTAACTTTCCTTGTGTAAGTCTTGGTTCTTTGAGTAAGGACTTTAGCTAGAGTTTCAGCTGCTTCTAATCCTTCAGGACTAATATCTGCCTCCCCTGAAGTTTTGCCTTGTGTGGGAGTCTCAAACTCTTTTGATTTTTCCTTCATAATAGACCTAACCATTTCATCCAACTTTTATTTGGTGGTCTTTTTTTTTTTTTTTTTTTGGGGGGGGGGGGGGGGGGGGGGGGGGGGGGGGGGGGGGGGGGGGTATTCCTCTTGTAAATTCCTCCCATGTTTGGAAGAATTTTTAGCATCCTCATCCTCTGAATCAGTGAGAACCACATGTCTCCTTTTGAGAACAACTTCCATCTTCTTTACCTTCTTCACCAATTTCACAATTGCTTTTCCCATGGTCAGCTTAGTCTGCTTTAGTTCTTTCTCCAAACTATCAACCTTTGTTATCAACTTGGGAACCAATTGAAGCAGGTCATCCACTGTCATAGGTCTTTCTTCTGCCACATGAGGGTGAGTAGGATCTTGAGATTGTGGAATTTCAGTTTCCTATCTAGGTGAAAGTGGTTGGTGTTCAGATGATGGTTGCTCAAAGGTGTGCTCAATGGGTTCATTGTCATGTTCAGGTAAAAGTGAGTTAGGGTGAGATGTTGATTTAACTACAGGTATAGGTTCAGACTCAGTGGTTGCAGATATCACAGGTGGTGGAGATGAAGATGGTAATGGTTCAGAAGATGATGGTTGAGTTACAACTTAATCTGCTTGTCCTGCACCCTAATCCACATCAACAACTGGCAACAATGCAGGCAACAAAGGTCTTGGTACCCCTCTAAAACCCCTTTTCATGTTCCCAAAAATCTTTTTGGTCAATACAATAGCTAAATAAGGGTGTTTACTCTCAGTTTGTATTTCCAAAATCATTTGTAGAAATCGAGGGTACATCAAAAACTTAGTTTTACTTTTCAAGTTTGCCACCATTCCATCAAAGATTAATTTTGAAAAGTTATAAACCCTGCCAGTAGAAAGACAAATCAAAGCAGTCGTAATATTGCTACCAAATTGATCCCATCCACCACTTTTAGGACTCATACAGTGTAAAATATGATGGACTAAACATCTCCATTGCTATTTAGTGAGTAACCAACTAAGAAACCCTCATCACACTTTCCATCAAACTTTCCAAGCACACTTAGAGTATCTAAAATGGTAAAATGACACCCAAAAGGTCTTATGTAGCTAATAATTGGTTTGTGGCCAAACAAAAGCTCATAAAGAGTTTTGTTTTAAGGTTTAGTCACTCTTACTCTATTAAAGATATAGCAAGCAGTACTAATTGCTTCTGCCCAAAAGGTAGTTGGTAAAAGTGAGTTTGCTAGCATAGTCCTAGCTGCCTCAATTAGGGTCCTGTTAATTCTTTCAGCAACTCCATTCTGCTGTAGAGTTCTGGCATTGCTATACTCTTGTTTTATTCCCTTGTTCCCACAAAATTCAAGCATATCCCTATTCTTAAATTCAGTGTCATTATCTGATATGATTAAGCTGGTTTTCAATTTGTCTAATGAAGTTGTGAAGGATGCCACTAGTTTCATCCTTAGTAGCCAAGAAGAATACCCAACTAAATCTGGTACAATCATCAGTGATTACAAGGCAATAACTTGCATGATTAATGCTTTTTACGGAAGTAGGTCCAAAAAGATCCATATGCAAGGTGTGTAATGGCTCAGTGATTGTTCTTTCTAATTTAGCCTTACAAGAGGCCTTATGTTGCTTACCTTTTTGGCAGGCAACACATGTATGGTCATTTCTGAAAACCTTGGAAGGTAGACCTCTTACAAGGTTTCCCTTCACAAGTTTGTTTAGGTTTTTAAAATTTATATGACCTAACCTCCTATGCTACAATTTAGATTCATCAGATGTGGCTTTTGCAATCAAATAAGCATAATCTTTTGTAGGAGCAGGTGTCTTCATATCAAAACTGTACATATTGTGTTGCCTAAGGACCTTTAGAAGTATCTGATTTTCATCAGGCATCTTAAAGTCAGGAGACACAACAAGACATTCAGTTTCAGTAAAAAGAACCTTGTGTTACTTATCACATATTTGTAATATTGAGAAAAGATTAAAATGCCCTAGTTCTTTTACAAAAGACACACTATCAAATTCTAAATTACCAACTCTTATCCTGCCTTTACCAGTTATGTAGCCTTTGCTACCTCCAAAGGTAACAGATCCCCCTTTGCATTCTTCAAAATCATCCAGGTGATCCTTGTTACCAGTTATGTGCGCTGAGCATCCACTATCAAATATACCTTTGTCCTCCATGTTCTTGAGTGGATGATCCTGCACATGAAAAAGAGAAATTAGTTTCTCTTAGGGACCCAGGCCTTTTCAGGCTTGGGCCTGCCTTGTGGACCTTTAGCATTTACAGTTCAAAAAAAATTGGATCAACTATTACAATTGGAGTTTGGTCTAGTGTTCCTCCAATTATATCCTGCTGAGGTCTTAACAGCAGTGCCCCAATTTCCCTTTATAGTATGAGAATAATGCATTTTTGTTGTATTTCTAACAATGGGTCTTCTCACAGGTGAATGTGATTTTGAAAAATTACTTCTTTGATTAAACTTATTCACCTGGGGTCTTACAGGACTAAAACTGTTTGAGTTACAGGTAGGTACTGGTTGTTTAGGTCTAACACTATTAACATTAGACCTGACAAAATTAACATTTTGCCTAACAGTATTAACATTAGGCCTAACAGAATTACTATTTGGCCTAACAGCATTGAGTTGTACTGGTCTAGGTACAAAGTGATTAGCATGATTAACCCTATTTTCATTGTTCCATACTGGTTTTGCCACACATTACCAATATTAAAAACCCTTTGTTTCTTAAGCTCAGCCTCTCTTGCCATTTTCTTTTCATAAAAGTCACAATCTCTGATCAAATGACTTAGGCTGCTACAAACAAAACACTTTTTCTTGATGAAAGAGTAACCTTCCCCTAGTTCTCTTTCCATCACTTCATTCCAATTCTTTCTGTTAACTTTAGGTGTCTCTTGATTTTTCATTGGTTGCCTAGGAGTTTTTACGTGTGTTACACAACTAGGTTCAACTTCTTTTGGTTTTGGTTCAGACACGACTTTTTCATTAGTTGTAACAGACTTAGACTCAGACACCTCTTTTGGTACACTTATAATTTTTGAATCAAACTCAACAGAGTGCTTAGAGGGATTTCCAAAAGATCATGCATTGTCATTTGATTGATAGGTAGAATACTCATTGAATTTGTCATCTAAGACACTAGTTTTATGCTTTTGAGGTCCCTTTTTACCATAAACATACAAAGATTCATCAATTTCCTGTTGTGGTTTAGGAGTATAGTCCACAGTTAAGGGATGTAGAACTCCTTTCAAATTATCAATCTTTGAAAATCTATTGTACAAAGGTTTTTCAACAAAGTCTTCTTTTGTACAATTAAACACAGTACGATGCATTTATTCCTCATAGCTTAAAACCTCATTGTTTGATTTTATTCCATACCCTAAGCCAACTTTACTATTTGAACTCATACCAGAATTAACTAATTTCCAAAGGTTTTTAAAAGAATCCTTCCATGAATCTACTGTTTTCTGTAATTATTCCTTTTCTTTTACAGCTTTCATTCCTATTCTCCTATATTTTTAAGCTTTTCATCTTTTTCATATAATTCATTTGCCTGAAATGTAAGCTGTTCATTTAGAGATAATTGCTGCTTTTGAAAAGTAACAATTTAAGCTTCTAATTTCTTAACAGTTTGATTATAGGCAAGTATTTTTGCTTTTTGTTCACCTAACTGATTCGTTTGTTCATCACACAGTGTTTTAAGTTTATTATATGAATCAATGAAAGTTTTAGAACATAATGATACCTCATTATTTGAGCTGATTGCCATGAGTGCATGATTTGTCTCTACTTCTTCTACTGTATAATCTCCCCAATTGACAACACCATCATCCATAGTCAGCAAACAGTTTTGATTCTGCTCTTTCTTTCCAGCTCCTTGATCTTGATAAAACGAGTCTCTCTTCTTTCCATCATTTGTCCCCTTGGATGTATATTCCCTAGCAAAATGACCAATGTTGTGACATTTGAAACATTCAAGCTTTTTTTGTCAAAACCAACAGGTTTGTTTCCATCAATTCGGACTCTCCTTCCAGTTTTCTTGTAAAACTTCTTCATTCGAATAGCAATCATTGCTATCTGCCAGTTTATGTCCATCTCTTCAATGTCCAAATCATTAATCTGTTCTAGGTCTTCATGAAGCAAGTCTAAATCTTCTGGTTGTTTGACAAAGAGTGAATAAATAACTTCATCAGCAAAACCAGTAGGAACTTCTCTTTCTGGAATATTGTTTGAAGAAGTAGAAGGAGTGTAAGTACTGTAGGCACCAGTAGACTTAACCTTGTTAGTGTTGCTCTTGCTGTGTGAAACAAAGGCAACATTTTGAGCACTTGCAGATAATTTTGAGGTACTTGTGAGCTCCTGCTCAAAGACCCTAAGGTTATTATACAAGTCATCAATGGATAAAGTGTCAACATTTGGTTTGGTTCTCATTGTCATTGCTAAATTTGACCAAGGTGGGGGTAAAGATCTGAGAAACATGTGATTTGCATCCTCAGTTGATACTTCAGCACCATGAGCTTCCAACTGTGAGAGTAGTTGTTGGAATCTGTCATATCCCTTTTCTAACCCTTCTGAACTTGATATAGTAAATGCTTCAAAATGTTGTTTTAAAACAGCTTTTTGCATCTTCTTTGAATTTACATTACCACCAAACCTAGTCCTTATTGCTTCCCAAATTTCTTTTGCATTGTCCATTCCATGAAATCTTCCCAGATGTTCCTTGGGAATGGCCATAAGTAAGATGGTTCTTGCCTTCCTTTCCTTTTCAACCGCATGAATTTCTGCAGCAGATACTGGTGGAAGTACTCTAATAACACCATCTTTTCCAGTTGAATTTCTCTTCTTAGAATTTCCATTCTGAATTACCTTCCAAACATCATTGTCAATATATTCAAGGTAATGCTCCATCTCCATGGCCCATATATCATACTCCTCCTTCTTCAGAATTGGGAGTTTGATATTTGAGATAGTGGTTGTTGTAGGAATGAGTTGTTGTTGTTGTTGTTTTGGTTTATTGGATGCAGTACCATTTTCTGATGCATCTTCATGGAATGATGCTTCATCATCACTAAGATGTTAAGAGAAAACATCATTTGCAGGTTGAGACATTTTTCTAGACCTGAAAGTGATTATTTGTGGTTCTTGTGATTCTTCTTACTCAAAGTCCCTCTAGATGCTCTGATACCACTTGTAGGTCCAAAGTCTTGGATCTGTTTAGCCTTTTGTAAGACAATAGCTAACTTGAATAAATCCAAATCAACTATATGAGAGACAATAACTATGAATATTATGTGCTAATGCGGAATCTTAACACAAGTACTAAGAAGAACACAATGTAATACTTTTCTATTCGCTATTGATTTCTATTATGGTTATGTATATCTTTTTTTTAAACATTATGCCGTAGGGTTCCTTTTATACACCAAGGAAACCCTAATGGGCTTTACAAAAGTGTGAAAGGATAATGCATATCCTTTCCTAAGATATCTCTAAGATAACTATCATAAACAGACTTAACTAGACAAGACCAGTACTAACAGACTTAACTTAGTACTGGCAGACTTAACTATGTCTACCAGACTTAACTCTATAACTACCAGACTTAAGTCTGTTTACAATCCTAACAGTCTCTCAACAGACTCTTGTTTCATTTCTCACAGAGATTACACGCATTTCTATCAACTTTCTCACTCTTAGTTAGTTGATATTAAAAAGGTGGCAATCTGCTCCAGCCTCTGATCACTAAAAACAAAGTGCACTATTGAGTCTAAAGCCAAAAGAGATCATCCATATATCTCATTAGGATACTTGTCAAATCATGCTTGCTGAGTCACACAATGTGAATAACAAGTTAACATATTAAGAGTCCTACGCATTATCTTTGTGATTTTGCCAGAACATCCGAGTGATTTCAATCACTATGAAGATGGAAATCCTGCTTGAGTCAACATCAAACAAGCTCATGGTAGATGACTTGTACGATTCTATATGAATCAAACTTGTGACAACTGGAAAGAAACAATGGTGCGATTCTATAAGAATCAAACTTGTTCCAGGTTATGAATTGACGATTGCTAATGAATTTTTGAAATGATTAACACTCTCGATGTGTCACAAAAACACTTTAGCAAGTGACACGTCGATTGAGTTTCAAATCAATTTTTTTATTTCAATCGGTGAGATAGTAACTCGCTGGTTTACTCATATTGTGCTGTCTGCTTTGAGACATTTCGATAATAAGAACATGCTGATTTTGATGAATTTGATACATATGTGTTGGAAAGATTCGATACTCCAGCTGCAAATCCTGCCAAGAAGATTCTTCTTAAATTGAATCTATCTGATCACAGGTTGATCCTTACGGATTCGAAGGTTACTCCAACCAAACACGGGCGAATGACAAAGCCATATTCGTCCCCCTGCTTTATTGCTAACTGTTTTATTTTAGGAATACTTAAAGATGGTGATGGAGGTACCTTATTCTAGCTGACTCACAAGATTCATAGCTACATGCTCATAATATAAAGGCATCATGAAAGCTCAAGTACATGTTTCAAGACTTTCGCTACTCTGATACCATACGTCCTTCTTGAAGTGACAAAGTGTTTAAGTTTAAGAAATTCAAGAAAGATGCATTATTAAAGCTTTTCAATATTATCAAATCAAGAAAGGTATGAGCATGTCGGTCTTACAAGTTCATGAGATGGAAAAGTTTACAAGATGGCGAAACGAGATTATACTTGGTTGATGATTTCAAGAAGCTCAAAGATCACATTCATGTCAAGACAAAAGAACTAGCTCAAATCCAAAGTCAATGATCACTACATCAAATCACAAGTTAATGATTGAAGTTAAAGACTACGAGCTCAAGACCAAAGTGAAAGCATAGTATGCTAAGTTTAAATTCTTGTAAATTGGAGTGACCTCCCTTAGGGGGAGATTATTTGAAATACGAAAAAGTGTCGGTCACTACCAATATAGTTAGTCATAGCTCGTAGTAAGTTGTAAGATTAAGTTAGAAAGCTAACCGGGCCAAAGTTACAATGTAAGCACATACCACAAGCCCATGGCCGGTTAGCTAGGGATATATAAACCCTCTCCATTGCTTGGAGAGGGTGTTGGTTGTTCATTTGTCACATTTTCACTTAATCTAATATCATCATTTTTCTTTCTCTCTTTAAGTGTTCATCCAACCACCTCTCTCTCTCTAAAACTCTAAGTGAATCATTCCATACTTGTGTTAAGATTATTTTAAAGTTCCTTGGCGGCTTTGAATATTCTCTAATGACATGATTTGGATCACCATATCTAAATATTTTCTTTCACTTTAACCATAACCATCATTTCTACTTCTTTGGAATGTTTTTCTATCGCCTCGTGGTTATCTTACAATCTTCCTCGTCTCTTGAAGAATTTCTTGAATTCCTTTACGGCTATAGCATACTCTTCGTCTTTACTATCAGAGCTTGAGCTATCTTCATCACTTACTTCCTTTTTCACCTTTAATGCAAGAGATCTACTTTGTTCTTTCTTGCCTTTGACCGTTTCGAAATCTTTATTTATTACTTTTTCATAAAATTTCAAGTTTCCAATTAGTTCATTAAGAGGTAAGGTTGTTAGATTCTTTGATTCTTCAATCGCCGTGACTTTTGCGTGCCATTTTGGATGTAATGCCCTAAGAAATTTCCTAACATAATTCTTGCTAGAAAAACCTTCATCAAGTGCTTTTAGACTAGTAATAATAGTGTTAAATTTAGCAAATGCATTATCTATTGACTCCTCTTCCGGAATCATAAATTGTTCATATTGTTGAACAAGAAGATCTATTTTGTTAGCTTTGACTTGATTATTACCTTGATGAGTGATTAATAAAGTATCCTAAATTTCTTTTGCGGTTTGACACATAAAAATTCTTTCGTATTCTTTACGTGGCAAAGCATTATAAATTACCATTTTAGCTTCATTATTTTTTGCAAGTTTCTTTTTAAGATCATCGTTTTGTTTATGAAAAGGTACAACTTCATCCTTTTTAGTTTCGGGATTATTTTGAATAGGAGGAAAATCACCATCGGTAATAACATGCCAAAGATCTAGTGTAACACCCCCAAATTGGGTCGCAGCGAAATATGGGTTTGAGAGCGTTACTTCATAGATCAATGGCACAAGATATATAAGAACGACCTTTAAAAGTGTCATTTAAAACTGATACATTGGATTTAGCAAAATTTTTGATACAACAGCCCAAAGCTTTACTTATTCGTTGTTAAATTATACAAAGATTCTAGTTCATAACAAATGCTTCTCCAAAATGTAATGCAACCAAATCTTTAATGCAAATGACTTCCAAAATAACGACCACCAATGTATCCTTGCACCTCGTGCCTTATTGACCTCCTGAGAAAAACATGCTTTAAAACGTCAACAATAGTGTTGGTGAATTCATAGGTTTGTGAATTATATAAGTGTAGGACCGCAAGATTCCCCCGTGATAATACATTAAATGTAAACATCACAAAAATGTAATTACGTTTCCCAAAGCTTATGACACTGAAGCTCGACATAAATTAATTGCAATATAAATTGCCTACATTGCCCATGATGATGTTATAACCCAGAACATCCCAAATCCGACATGGTATACGTTTGTTGGCTCGGTAGTTTCGACACGAGTGATAGCTAATCACCCGAACGGGGGCGTCACCCCCAAATAGATATATTTATAACATTCGCGCTCATCCTCCAAGTGATTTACAGTTCATGAACATTGGGTTATCGCTACTTAGGCAAACACGTAATCAGTTTAAATATGAAATGTTCACTTGCGTCCAATTATAAAACAAAGCATGTTCTCACCCCAAAACTTATAAATCATTATAAAATGTAAAACGTGGGGCTATGAACTCACTTCGAGTGGATGAGTTTAACAATGTAAATCACAATAGAAAATGCGTCACAATTACGTCCGAATGCAACCTAATAAATTATAGGTCGTATGAGTACTAAGTACTTTGAATAACTACTACCATATATAATTCTATATAGCTACATCACCATGATAAGTGCTTAATTACACATATCTTTTACCTCTAAAAACGAGCTTAAATGACCAAAAACAGACAAAAACTGC
>BQNB010109194.1:17500-22802 GCA_026074375.1 Tanacetum coccineum | reverse complement strand
GGAGAAGTATAAACACAAAAATGGTAACACTTTATTTCAAAAATGTTAGGACTTCCTTATTTAGAAGCCATAGGGGCGACACATGTATAAAAAAGGGGAAAATATTTCAAGTTTTGTGTATATTCATTTATTATGTATGTGTAAGTATATTTATACTAAGGTGGTAATGCATAATGCATGCATACATGAGCTAAACCGGAAAACTTGAGCATTTACGTAAAACTTGCAAAATAAATTGTGTTGACATATATATTATATTTATAGAAGTCATATAACTCATATTTGATGTAAACCTATTTGTTTAATGCCGGTTTACGTTTAAAGTTGTTTTTTAGTTTACGTGATTTAACTTTACGGTTACACGTAAAAGTAAACACGTAAAAGTAAACACGTAAAAGTTCAAAGTAAATAGTTTTAAGTTTATTGACCTGTAATGACCTGGAAAATACGGATTGTCACACAAGATGTCTAGAACTCGTCTTCGCTGCTAAATCAACAAGACTGAATGACATGATGCGCGTTCGGTTTGAAAGGGAAATATCGAAAGATATTTACATGGTAACAAAGATGTTAAGAGTTTATTGTTAGTGCAAATAGTAAGATATTTAAACTAAACAAGTCATTTGGTTTTAATAATGACAAACAAGTAACTTGTAATACATAACGTAAAATGTGCAAGTTACGCGTGATCACAACTCATCAACGCATATATTCATCAACAACTCTCGACGTATCGAGTCTACTCATGCTTCAACAAAAGGTATGAATATGTTTGTTAAGTTGCATTATGATCAACCCATTTAACAAACCATTGAAAATGATTAACAAGTAATTAATCATATTAAAGAATAGAACAAAACTTAATTACTTAACTAACTAAAATAAGATCTTTCTTCTAGAAGCAATCTTCCATATTAGGAAACAATCTTGGAAGATAAAAACATGTCTAGTCATAATAGGACAAAATAATTAGAGAATAAAGACAAAACTAATTATTTTTGTTTAACCATTTTTAGAAACAAATCTTACAAGATATTTTTCTTCTAGAACAATATCAAATCAGATTTTATAAGTACATTAAGAATCTAAGCAAAAGATTTAAAAAGATTTTGAAAAGATTTTAAAATCAACTCTATCCATATTTTTGGACACATACGGATCACGGATCCACCTAAATAGGCATACGGATCCACCATACCTGGATCCGTATCACCTTGACGGCCAAGTTTTGGGTTTTCTATAAATACCACCCATTTGCTTAATTTTTCACCTAAGCTTTTCACAACCTTTCTTCCACATTATTACATACATTTAGGATCATTATAAACAAGTTTTTATAATGTAAAAACACAATTAATCATATCATCAAAACCCCAATAACCCTTGATCATAATGCTTCTAACTTTCATTTGTTGCAAGCATGATTCTACATGATCCTCCATTCAAGCAAGCTTAGAGATCTTGCCATCATCATCCACCACATACCTACATATATGAAGATCTATCACAACAAGCCAAGAGACTTGTCATCTTCATCAACAACATCATGCTTAGTGATCTTGATGTTTTAGATTAGGCTTTTACATCCAATTGACAATTATGTCTTGGATCATCATTATACACATTTGTGTATCAATCATTATACAACAAACTAGATGTTAGGTGGTTTATGTGTTTAGGCCATAAAACACAAGGTTTGTTATGTTGGGCCATAAAACATAACGGGTTTGGTTGTACCCGAAGAAGGACTCGGTATTTAGCTTAGTACCGGATAAAGTGTAAGCGACGTTAGGTTGGTTCTACCTCGAAGTAGGACTCGGTATTTAGCTTAGTACCGGATAAAGTGTAAGCGACGTTGTATGGTTTTCTCCGCCTTAAAGGAGCTTGTTGATCTAGTGAAGTAACTCTCGAGTTGGGTACTCGGGGAGTGGAGTAGGGCGAAGAGGAGCTTCGTAGCCGAACCACTATAAATCATCGTGTCCGGTTTGCGCTTTCTTTTACTTATCGCTTTACATTTATATTTGCCTTTATCGCTTTATATTTATATTTGCATTGCATCTATGTTTGTGTTATATATTGTGTTGTGATGATATTGTTTGTTTGATATTCTTTAGTATAGTTATTGTAGTATAAACTTGATTGATTGTTTGATACAAAAGTTTTAAGTTGATAATGGAAACGTATTCACCCCCTAAGGGTTATTATAAAGTCTATTGGGTAAAGAAAATGGTGATCAAAAATTATTTTGGGTGAAGATCAAGTTGAAGATTGAAGCTTTGTTAATTGTTTTGATCATTTGATCATTTTTTCATAATTTCTTGTGGTAAAATCTCATGAGTTTTGTTAATGTTCTCTTTTGATTTTCAAGTGTATATGTACATGCATGATATATGATGATTAAGGATTAAAATGGGATTTGTGTGTATGAATCTAGGTTAATCAAAGCTAAAATAACCATTTAAACAAGTAAAATGATTATAAAATTTATGGGCTGTAATGAACAGTAGGTTTTATAAATTTCTACAGGTTTGAGGTTGGATTTGATTACATTAGGTTGTAGATAATCCTTTTGTGAACACTTGACAATTTGGATCACCCCTAGAAAGTGAATATTGAGTGAGATATGGTCAAAATACCAAAACTAGTAGATTCTGACCTTGCTGTACAGATGGTATAAAAAGTCACATTTACAGACTGAGTTGGTTAAAAAGTTAAAACTATGAGAGCTAGATAAAGTCATGTAGGTTCTGAATCAATTGGATGGTCAACCAAATATTTACGGTTTGAAAATGGCGTCAAAAACGGTAAAAGTGAGATTTCAGTACGAATTTGTAACTTAACCTTTAATGTAGGTAAATGTTCCATTTTTTGTGTATACTTAATACTAAGTACAAAAATGGTTTTGGATCTGTAATGTACACTTAAATATGAAACTAAGGTATTAATATATCAATCTATCATTTACGGTGGGGGGGGGGGGTTTATAAATTATGACCTTTGTTTATGTAAAACATAATGTATACAAAATTTACTATCTACCCGAACACTATACTTTGTAAGCTGATTTTTGTAACCTAAAAACCGAGTTGGTAGGGAATACTTTCTTGGGAGTTTTAAAATGACTAACATACTGATAATAAAGTATCCCGACCTCAAGAACCTGAAAAATTATAACAAGAGTCATATATAAGCTTAAATGAGCCATATGGCCTTATTGGGCCACTAGGCCCAATGTAACAAATTGTACTCTATGGACAAAGCTTTAGGCCCAATCCACTTGGACCTAACTAATGGGCTAGGATATGGTCTTTGAGTGATAATATCAACTTAATAACTATTGGCTTCGCTTAATGGGGTCTATTGGGCTTTTTGGATAATTTATGACATTACTAGTAAATGGCTAATAAAAACAAGTTAATAAACCTAGAAAACTTTAAGGTGTGAAATAATTTTATTTCAAGAGCAGTTCATCATATAAACTACATGTTTACTTTTACTTATTTTAATTTATGAATTATATTAATTTTTATCGACTAGAAACCTAAGAATCAGTTCAATTTGTATAGGTCTTGGTTGATTGACGCGCCTACCCCCGAAGTTCTTATTCATATCGCTATTCTCTTTTGACATCACTAGTGAGTTCATAGCCTTGCATTTTTATACTTTTATTATTTTTTTAGTCCCGCGAGGGGGTAACATGCTTGTTTTAAAAAATAGAACTCAAGGACGGCCGATGTTTGTAGTTGCTTTGATTATTATAAGTTAGCTTAAAAAGACTCGATAGATAAAAAGACCCATTGAAATCATGATCTTGGTTATCTAACGAGTAGGGTAGACGCTTATACTATGATATTTGTACATATTTAGAGGTTGCACCTCATCCGTGTCGTTGGCTTTCGTCTCGTGTCGGGAAAATGACACCACGGCGAGCGTGTATAGAGGAGGTAATATGCACTCATAGCGAGGTCGTGGTATAGTAGGCATTTTATTATATGGTATTGTTCATATGTATGAGGCTTATTAATATCTCCCTATAACTGTGTCGGTCCCATCGTTATATCTGATGAATTTTGAGAAATGATTCTTGTGTTTGGAAATTTTTAATTGTTATATATATTTTTTTTATACTCTAATGGATTCACTCAACTTTATTGTGGTCCTTTTAGCATGTTTTTCTCGGGTCCTTATGAGAATACTTATGTTTTGAATGACCTTTAATTATAAAGTCATTCGAAGAGTGATTGTTTTTTTAAGTGGATATTATGGATTGATTTGGGTATTGATGTATAGTTTATTTCATTTGAATGTATTTTTATAAAAGTATATTTGCGAGGTCGGTTTCTTGGCTTGAGTTGTTTTATGTATGTCTAGCTCCCAATTGTTCCTTACGAGGTGTTTAGTTGTTTTATGGGGGTGGTTTCTGTGGGGGTGATCTGTGTGGTAGTGTGTGTGTTCTTTGATTTTCTATATTTTTGGTTCGATTTATGTGGGTGGAAATTCTTGTAACGTTTTTCTGTACACTTGCGATTCTACGTTTGGACAGTAGGGGTACTTGATGGGTGTTGGTTGGTGTTTCTCTTTGTGGGTGGGGGTTTTAATTTGTGGGGTGGGGGGGGGGGGGGGGGGGGTGGGGGGGGTGTGCGGGAGGGGGGGGGGGGGGGGGGGTGTGGGGGGGGGGGGGTGGGGGTATTTTATCTGTTGGGTGGGGGGGGGGGGGGTGGGGGGGGTGGGGGGTGGAGGGTGGGTTATCGGGATGGGGGGGGGGGTGGGGGGGGGGGGGGGGGGGGGGGGGTGGGGGGGGTATATTTGAACTTGTTTGGTGGTAAGGGGGGGGGTATTGGGGTCTTTTTTTGTTGGGGGGGGGGGGGGGGGGGGGTGCGGGAGGGGGGGGGGGGGGGGGGGGGGGGGGCGGGGGGGGGGCTTGTTTTTAGGGGGGGGGGGGGTGGTATGGCGGGGGCGTAGGGAGGGGGGGGGGGGTGGGGGGGGGGGGGGGGGGGTTTTGGGGGGGGTTTTATTTTTTTTTTTATTTATATTGGGGGGGGGCTGGGGGGGGGGGGGTGGGGGTGGGGGGGGTGGGGGGGGGGGGGGGGGGGGGGGGTGGTCGGGGGGGGGGGGGGGGGGGGGGGTGGGGGGGGGGGTGGGGGTGGGGGGGGATTTATTTTTTTTGGGGGGGGGGGGGGGAGGGGGGGAGGGGGGAGGAGGGGGGGGGGGGGGGGGTGGGTTATCTTATTTTTTTACTTTCTCAATTGGGGGGGGGGGGGGGGGGGGGTGGGTCTTCTTAAGATTTGGGGGGGGAGTGTTA